>ML840338.1:49006-72097 GCA_009831015.1 Picea engelmannii | reverse complement strand
GTTAGGATTGGTCCTTCTAGTAGCCATAGCCATATTTTTACTTTCAACATTTCTTGCCACCTTAAATGCATTCTCCAATGATTTGGTTTCCCAAAGGCGAACCTCATGTTGAATGTTATCCTTTAAAGTTCCTATGAATACATTAATCAAGTGCTCATATGGAATATCGGTTACCTTTATATTCAATCTTTGGAAGTTCTCAATGTGCTCGGTAACTAAACCCTTTTGCTTGAGATTTATCAATTGGATAAAGAAGGTATTGCTCCTTATATCCTCATAGTGTGCTATCATTTCTTTTGTGAAAATTGTCCAAGTGGCGAGTGATTTTCGAGAACAAAGCCATTGATACCATACAAATTGATTAGGTTCTAAATATAAAGAAGCAATTCGTACCTTTTGTGCACGTGGCACATTATGGAGATCAAAGAATTGCTCCATTTGAAGTATCCATGTGATTGGGTCCTTGCCATCAAATTTCCTCATATCAATCTTAGGAACGTGGTTGGTCTTCAAACCAAAGTTGGAGTTTCTCCATTCTTGATTCACCTTCCTTGTGTCCTCATCATGAATTTCATGGGATGCATTTTCACTTTCAGGTGTCTTCTCTATTACGAAATTTTTCAATACTTTCATGATCTCCCCTTTTAAATCATCCATCATAGTATCCAACTTAGCTTCCATTGAATTCATCTTCTTTTGTAGTTCATTTATGTCCCTACACATTTCTTCACCTTCATCAAGAGTCCAATTAGGATTTTTTGGAGGCTTATTTGGTGTAGAAGTTCCGTTTTTTGGTGGCATGTTGGCCAAGTATCACTTTTGAACCTTGATTTTGAGGTGGTTCTGCTAGACAATATTTCTTCTGTTGTATCTCCCAAATTTCGGCCCTTCTGGGTATGAAACTTTATTTTATGTAGTTCTCCGATATCTCTTCTCTGCAATGCCACAGGTCTGATCAAAATTGGACGTGCCAAGTGGAATTTTTGGTAACTTCCCCACAACTTGCCGATTTTTGGCCTTTCTAGAAGATCTCACTTGTCTAGCGTGCCTCACATAAAATAATTGATATAAAATTCTGAAACTCACACCATAAATACTAAAAACTATCCACGATCCAATGAAACTATTCCCACTCAATTTGGATACACTAGGAAGAAGTTATGATTGTTTTACCTAGAACACCTTCTTGAGACTAGTCAATAGGACTAGTCAGATACCCTATCTTACATAGGGTGTATATACAAATTTAAGATGACCCAGAAGATGAAATTTTTACCACAGATACCTTACTACTTTCTATAAATATCCTCCAGATTTCAGGGTCTGAAACATTACAAAAAAAATTTTAAAGAGAAAATTCCACAATGACTTAGTTCAGGATGATTCCAGAACCCTATCTTGTACAGGTTGTATATATGAAAGTATAAGGCCTCGGGAGATGAATTTTGAACCCAACATACCTTGATCCGTCTACTAAATATTCTCCAAGCCGTTCCTTCTGAAATGTTGTAGAAAAAAATTTATAGGGAAAAATCCAAGGTGTATCAGATGTAGCAGCGAAACCCCAAGACCTTGAGCTCTGATACCATATGTTAAGAACCAAATATCAATATAGCATAGAAAAACCTCAGAAAAAGTACTCAACGTCTTGAAAAAGAGATAATTTCAAATAATAAGCCTCTTCGAGGGGGCAACCTCATTTTACCCCACTTAAATGTCCAAGTACAAGATGATTCGAAATGAAAATGTCTCCTTGGTATATATAGGAGACAAGGAGGTATAATTACAACTAATGGCCTAAAGCCAACATAAATAAAATAATATTACTAATATAATATTCCTCAATTAAGGGGTAATGAACCAATATTAGGGCTTAACATATTTCCATAATTCTTAACAAACTTGTGATAATAACCTGTTAAACCCATAAATCCACGCGAGATTTTGAGAGTCTTTGGGTGATGCCAATCTAATCCACCCTGACACTGACCTTGACAACAAGATGATCCAAGTACTTGATTTCCGAGGTGCCAAAAGCACATTTAGATTTTTTGAGGAAAATTTGGTGCTGAGAGAGTAGATGGAGAACTCGATCCACATGAGCAAGATGGGATGTCCAGGTTTTACTATAGATGAGGATATCATCAAATAAAACTAAGACAAAATGATAGAGAAAATGACGAAAGACATGATTCATGAGGCTTTGGAAAGTGGAGGGAGTATTGCACAAGACAAAGGGAATGACCAAAAAATCATAGTGGCACTCATGAGTTCTAAATGTAGTCTTAGGAATGTTTGCCTCTTTCATACAGATCTAGTGGTAGCCAGAATGAAAATCAAGTTTAGTAAAGAATTGGGTGCCACTCAATTCATCTAAGAGGTCATCAATGACAGGAATGGGAAATTTGTCTTTAATGGTGAGTTTGTTGAGGGAGCAGAAGTTAGGAGACATGCGCCAAGAACCTTCTTTATTTAGGACCATGAGCACAGGAGAAGAGTAGGGGCTCGTACTAGGGAGGATAACACTTGCATTGAGCAGTTTTTGAACAATTTTCTCAATTTCATTTTTTGGGGAAAAGAGGTAACGATAGGAACGGATATTGGGAGGAAGGATTCCTGGGACAAGGGGAATGGAATGATCATGAACACCACGGGAAGGAAGGAGTCCCCGGGGAGTGGAAAAAACCACTTGATGTTTAGAGAGGATTGATTGGAGGTCCTACAACATAGAGGGTGTCTCAGTTTCTTGTATGGCATGGAGTTGGGAAATAATGCTAGAATAACCTTTTTTGAGCAGATTTTCCATGTGATGGGAATTGATGATCTCTAGGGAACCGACGATGATGCCTTGGAACTTATATTGTTGGCCCTCCTGATCGAATTGCATGGTTAATTCCTTAAAATCCATGAGAATAGGAAAAGTCCTTATCCATTATGTACCCAACACAATGTCACAACCGCCCATGTCGATATAAAACATATGAGATTTCATGTGGTATTCACCAATTTGGAGACACACATTTTCACAACGCCTTCCAAATTTCATGGACTTACCATTAACAATCCTGATTTGAAAATTATTGACTGCAGGGATATAAAAATTAGTTTCTTGGGCAATGCGATGATGAATAAAATTATGGGTGCTTCCACTATCAACAAGAATGATGACCTTCCTATGTTTGATGTAACCAACTAGCTTGACGGTTTGGGGAGGAGAGAAGCCAGTGAGATAATTTAGGGAAATGACCAGTTCTACTTCGGGAGGGTCTGAGGGATGGGTTATGTTAGTGGGTTCAGGTGACACAGAAACAAGGGGAGCCTCAACATCCTCTTCTAAAACATCCTTCGAGATCACCATAAAAAGATTTTGTTCCTTACACTTGTGTCCCAGAAAATATTTGTGATCACAATTATAACAAAGACCTTTGAGTTGGCGTTTAGCCATTTCGACCTTGGTCAATTTATGGATCTTTAGTCGAGTATAAGGAGGAGTGGGAGTTATTGGTTTAGTGCGAGGAATAAAGGAGGGTTTTTAGTTTTGAGAAGAGACAACCTATTGTGCTTCCTTATCTCTTTAGTAGCATCCACCAAACTTTGAGGCCAATCCATGAGGACATGGGCACAAATCTCATCCTTGAGGCCACTAATAAAACATTCTCGGAAAAAATCATCAGAAATTCTCTCTGTACAAAAATCCAGTCGCTCAAAAGAAGTTATAAATTCTTCCACTGTGCTAGATTGTTTCAACTTTGTTAAACAACCTAAATGGTTGGTTTGAGTGTCAAAGAGTTCATAAATCTCTTCCAAAAAGTGTGTCCAAGCCACATACCCTTGGCAGGAATTTTTTCTCCATTTCCACCATTGGCAACGTTCTTGATCTATATGGAGAACACCATATTGGAGATTGGCCAACTCATTCGCAATGCCATACAAAGAGAAATAATGTTCCATTTGAGTTACCTAGCCAGTGGGATCCGAGCCATCAAATTTGATCAAATCCACATGCAGAAGGCGTAGGTCACGCTGAAAGTGATGGGGTTGAAAATTATGGTAATGAGAGGAAGTTTCACCTTCGGTATGAATAGGTGGGTTAGATAAGGGAAGATTTTCAGGGATATGCAGCTTGGTGCAGATCATCATATTGACAGATTCAAGCTAGGTAGTAATGTCTTGTTTGAGGTATTGTTTGAGTTCCTCGATTGAGGCAATGATGGAGGAATGCATTTTTTTATTGATGGTTGCAATATTGGCACTGAGTTGTCTCACTTCTTGTTGGGTTTCTATGAAATTAGAGTGAAAGGTATTAAGCAATCTTCCAAGTCTTGGCTACGGGTATGGGCCATGATGATGGGGGAACACAAAAAGGGGCAGCTGGGACCACACAAAAAATGGGTTATGGGTGAAGTGTATCACAACGATCAGGGCGACGAGTTGAATCTAATGGGGTAAAGCCAAAATAAGGGCGTTGGAAGGGAGTCAGGTCCACGATAAAAAAAAATTGTTGAAAAATGATAGGTATCATTGCAATAAGTGCGAAGAGAGAAATCAAATAGAATAGGTCTCAAATAATGGTGCCAACATGATCCAGACTTGTTTTATTTATTTATTTTTTTACTCCTATGGAGTTATACTCCGATATGAAGAATATTGTAGCGATGAAATGCCCAAATTCTTAACAGGAAGAAATGTGTAGTAATTTCGCAACTCGAATGCAGTAGACACGGTTGCATGGAAATAGATCTTGTCTGTTCTGTTTTTGTTTCCATCCCAAAGGTTAGGTATTTAAGGGTTCTACAGAAAAGGATTTTTCCTGTGCTATAACTCTCTGATATACGTGCGGGGTCCAACATTAGTACTCGACCCAATATCTCAGGGCACCAACTAAGGAGGCTAGACTGTGCCCTTAGTTGTACTACCCGACTACCCAGGTACTAGAAAGTATTTTCCCAAGTGTTTTTCTTAGTGGCACTATAGAAGTCCAGTGACCGATCGATTTATCTATGGAGGGCTTCAGGGGATCTAGATCGATCCATATACAGGTGTTGTCTGATGTGCTACCACTCGAAGGGGTGCCAACAAGGGTTACAAGGGTGGCCAATATATGTGCGCTTAAGTACCACTTGTATTTCATGCGTGTATGAATCCCCAACCGTGATTTTATGTGCATAACGACATATATTTGTAGCTTAAAGGCGCTAGAATACGTCTCCACCCTGAAAAAATTAACCCACAATTTCCTGTCGAGGAAGGTGCTCCGATACCACTTGTAATATTCCATATATAAAATAGTATGCAGAACATAAATAATTAGCTAGAAATGTCTTATGAACAACAATATAACTAGAACAACACCACAATAATACCAAAATGATATGATAATAACACCAGAAAGAACACTTTGATTAATGAGAGCAATGTTCACTTACATCTTCGAGGGGGAAACCTCCAGCAGAGAAGATCCCTATTAAAATAATATCCAAGAAAAAAGTTCTCATATCCTCGACTCCTATTTATACTAAATATGTCTATCAAAAGAACCATCTAGAGGAAGATCCTTCTAGAAGCAGAAGCTTCTATTAGGTCTTCTTACATTGGACTCATTCTTCCTTATTGCTAGGCCTTATTAATATTGACCTTTATTACATGGAAATATATTATTCTACCTACGTGAGGGGTTACGTCCCTAACATATTAGGAAAATATTCAGTAGCGTGAGTATTATTCTTGCAGTTTGCACACCAAGGTCTTCTTGGAAGTGGACAATCTCCAGCCAGATGCCCTTTCTCATCACAATTGTAGCAACAAACTGGTCCTCTTTCGCCAATTTGTCCACCTTTATATCCTTCTCTGCCTCTGTGACCTCCTCCAAACCCTTGAGGTCCTTCATTCACTCTAAATGTGGATCAATCCAACCTATCTGCAAGAGAATCCAGAGTGTGACATTGATTGGTAGTGTGATTAGGATAACCCCAGAACTCACAATACACTATATTCAGAGAATTTATATACTTTTTCATAATGGGGAAATTCCTTGGAGAATGCATGTGACTTCTATATATCTCACAATAATCATTAGTTTGGACTCCCTGATTGTTCAGAAATGCATGATATTGAAAAATCCCATGAAATAGTGTTGTAGAAGCTACTTGCGCAACTCCTCATGATGGACCTATTGGAAAAGGCACCATTGGATTACTAGAGGGCCCTTCTCCTCTCATTATTGGACATTCGGTCATAGTATGACATTTTGTATAACATCTTGTACACCATACTTGCAATAGACTTTCCTTACGAAGGGTGAACTCCTGGATTTTGTTTTTTAACGTAGAGATCTGACCCTGTATTTGTGGAATATTGGAATCTTCAAGGGGTCTCATAGTCCTCAAGATTCCTAGATAGCCTATCATAGTCTCAATATTCATGGCTTGCTCCAACGCTTCTCCTAGAGAGTTTATTCTCTACTAAGTCAAAGGGATACGAGTTAGAGGTAGAAACCCCTAAATGAACCAATCCATTTTTTGATCTTCATGAATAGGGTTCACCAACATCCCTATTTCATATTTAAATCTTTGATTGTATTCCCATGCATATTCCCCATCTCTCTTCTTTATCTTCCACAACTCAGAAAGGGATTGTTGCTCTGACTAGGGAAACCAAAATTATGCAATAAACCTCTATCTTACTTGAACCAAAGTGAAATATTGCCCTTGAATCTCTGACTCAATAGTATTCATGTACCATTTAAGAGCTTGACCCCTTAAAGTGGTATAAAAATCAACCAATTTGTTCACTTTTGGAGTCCCTCATGACCTCCAGATGGATTCACATAGAAACCAATGTTGTTCAACATCCTCCTCTCCCTTTCCCAAAAACTCAAGGTATCGAGTAAGGGATATTACAATTTGTGTTCCCATAAGTGAAATAATAGGTCCTACTAAAATAAACCCACAACTTCCTAGTTATGATATAATGACAAAACTTACCACACTTCCACTACTACTACTACCCAACAAACTTGCAAAACTCACCAAACTAGGAATAGTAGGAACTGTAGAAATTATTATATTTGTAGATGGTGCCGAGAGAATAGGTGATTCATAATTGGTTCCTTTACCACTAGAATAGATTTATTTGATTTTGGAGGTCTCGTTCACTTGCAGTGTTGCATTTACCTCCTGATTCAATCCAATATCGTCTGGTGTTAGAGGTTGTGATTCTCCCACAACTCCCTCTAAGGTCTGGTATGAACATTCTTCATCACTGGTGGCATCTATCCTTTCTCTTTCATCCATTTATTCCCAATAACCTTCCTCTTTTCTACTTCCTCTAGAACTCTCACCTATTCCAATAACTCTCTCTATCAACCATTGACTATCCAGACTTCCTTGTCTTTGCAACTTCCACAACTCTTCTAGATATTCTCTATCACCACCATTTCTTTTGATATTCTTCCACAACCAATAAATATTCCTTGGTGCTATATTCATTTGGTTTTTCCATCATCTTTCCACAATGGTATCCTTCCTTAGAGCTTGTTCATATCTTGCATTATTCTCTTGACGATCCCCCATATCTCAATGAAAACTTCTCAGTATCAACTCATGAACCCTCCTATAAAATCACCTTCCCCCGAGCACAAACAAGGGTTTAAGATAACATATTAAATGAAGGAGAATACTAATACAACCTTGATCCATAGAGGGTTTTCCCAAAAAAATATTCCTTTGACTCCTTCTCTGAATATAAATTTTTCTTTCTAAAAGTCTTGATGACTCTCCGTAGCGAATTCAATGATATAACCTTCCAAAGTAGTATGCACCCAAAAGTCCACAGATCGATACATCCAATGATATAACCAATGAAGAGTTGCTAGACCCTCAATAGTCTAGTTATATCTCCTTTTGACCTGATATTTGTATTATATGGCTTATTATATCGATATAACCACTGAAACAACTCTTCAGAGAACTTAATCCAAAATATTGTGTATTGATCACTAGCAGAATCTGAATAAAAAACAATATCCTTCACAACCATAAAACTCTTGTGCCATAACTAGGCCTCCTGCCTTATGAACGCATCACACTTCCTTTCCTACCAGTTTTAAACCTCATACGTATAGATCTGATGAGGCATCCTCTACAAATTTCCTTTAAATCTTGGTCTTGACAATAGAACCATTTGTTGGCACAAAATCGAGACCAGGGTTCTAGGAAGTTAACAACAAAAGGAAATGTTTTAGTCTAATAATGTTGGCATATTCAACCTTCCTCAAGGGAAGGAGGTCTCAACCAAAGCATATCCAAAACTTGTGTGATGAATGGAACTAAAGAGAACACAACATTGGATCTAGTTCGATACTACTCAAGATCTATATATTAACCAATAAAGCTAGGTTGCGATATCAATCAGATACTATCTAGATAAAGATAAGTAATCATGCAACAAGAAGACAGGTCCATTCAAAACATGATAGGAAATTAGAGAAAAAAAAATTAGGGCCCCAAATCACTTCATTATATTAGAATCATCAGTATCAAAATCCCACATACAACATAGATCTTAAAAAATTCTTCTCGCACAATGAGATCTAATCCCTTGTACCCATTACATACTCAAAACCTATCACGGATGCAAAAATAACACCAAAAGGGATTGTGCAAAACCTATACATGATTGTGGTATCCATATCCCAACCCAGATACTAACAACAACCCATTAACACATTAACACATCAACATATCAACAACTTAACCCCTTCCCCATTACATTGCCTTCTTGTTTATATTTTTCGTGTCTAGATAAAATCCACTCTTTGTTGCTTCTTGGATTCCTTTTTCTGCCCGCAGTCTTTCATCTTCTGCCATATTCCAGCTGGCACGTGATGCTTTTTATCTTTTCTGTTGATTTTAGATGTTCAACTGGCTCGCAATGTTTTTGAATGTTTCTGGTGCTTTTAGACTTCCAGCTATTGCGTGACTTATTTGAATTTGTCTGTCACTTTCTTTATCCTTATCCTCTTTCCAAAAATTAAGGGCCCAACATTTCCCAATGAAATGGTTGATGGGTGAGTAGTCTTGGTTGATGTGCATCTTGGTGATATTGTGCATATGTTTGAGTGGTTTTGGTAAGAATATCCGATTTGGTTGATGAGAATATAGTGACAGGTCTTGATTATCAGGTTTACAGTGATAGTTTGATAGAAGCAAAGACAATGATAGGTAAACTGATTGAGTTTGTGGTAGTCTGTGAGTTGCATTAAGGATAGAATCAGACATCCACGATTTGTAGTTAATAAGGGTGCAGATACCCATGTGTTACAGTACATATAGGTCACATATCAATAGGAAATATTTGAATAAGGTTGGTACAGGCTGTGACAAAGTGTTGGTACAGGTTGATAGTGATAGAGTGACAATGGAAGTGATTCATTCAGTGATAGTGACACGTTTTCTACATTTTTCATTTATATTTTAGGGTGGTTGGATGACGAAAGGAAAGGGGGTTGTATCCTCCTTCTAGTTGGTGCCAAAGAATCAAGGAGTTGGAGCTTCCTTCAGGTTGGAGCCTAAGGACCATGTGGTTGTAGCTAGAGAACCCAGGAGGTTGTAGCCTCCTTCTGGTTGGAGCCATAAAATTAGGGATTTGGGGCTTCCTTTAGGTTGGAGCCATAGAATTAGGGATTTGGGGCTTCCTTTAGGTTGGAGCCTAGGAAACTAGGTGGTTGGATCCTCCTTCTAGTTGGAGTTGGAGAATTAGAATTTGGTGCTTCCTTGAATGTAATTCTTGACATATAAGAAAATAATTATGTGTTTTTCTCTCTCATTGGGTTTCCACGTAAATATTGGTGTATTGTGTGGATGTGTTTATTATTTTTTATTATGCAGTGATGGATGTTAATGTTTATGATACAATAATTAATTGATTATGAACTAATGAATATGGTTGAATAAGTTAAAGTAATATAAACTATGATTAAAAGTGGTACACATTTTTCATTACTGATTCACCCCCCCTCTCAATAATCCAACATTAACACATTAACACATCAACATATCAACAACTTAACCCCTTCCCAGTGACATTGACTTCTTATTTATATTTTTTGTGTGTATATCAAATCTACTCTTTTCCGCTTTCTGGATTCCTTTTCCCACCCATGGTATTTAGTTTTATGCCATATTACATCTAGTACGTCATGCTTTTGACCTCTTCTCCTGCTTTTAGATGTCCAGTTGGCCCGTAATGTTTTTTACTGCTTCTAGTGCTTTTAGACTTCTGGATATTGCTTGGCTTATTTGAATTTTTTTTTTCTTCCTTTATCCTTATCCTCTTTCTAAAACTGAAGAGACCAACATTTCCCAATGAAATGGCCAACACCCTCACTGATTAAAAAAACCAACCAACCAACGGAACCCCAAGGAAATCAAGAACAAGGTTTAAAAAGCTAGGAAACTGAAGGCTATCATGGTCTCCCGAAGAGACTCATGTGCACCCTCATATTCCCCCCATCACAACATGGGTGATAATTAATTAAACAAGGCATAAAAGGATTATCCCCATTGGTTCCCCCCTCTCTCGTGGAATCATAGTTGGATAGTTGGTTGTCATTGATGTTTTTGGATAGTTTCTTAGCATTGATGTCAACATATGTGATGGGTGTATTTGGATAAGTCTTCAAAGTGGTCCCCTTATGGCATATCTCTAAGCATGGCCCTCACGGGAAGACACTTTGAAGAAGTATAAAGAAACCCATAGGTGTGGTCATGAAGATATAATTTGTTTGAGAAATAAGGACATGAAGAAAAGTGTAAATGTAGGTAACACACTCACATATGGATATTCCTCACCATGCCATTTCCAACAGTAGGTGGAACATCATGTAGTTCCTCATGGTTGAGGAGTCATGAGGTCATGAAGTCGGAAGCCCCAAAGATGGGTTAAGAAGTGTTAATACTGAGAGGGGGGTGAATCAATATCAAGTATAATTTTAAAAATGTTTTCAAATTATACTTCAGCCTTATTATATATTCAATTATATCCAATGAGAAATGAACAATAGTAGAAGAGTTACACCAATACACCACAATACACCATGCAAAATATATGAGAAATAACCAATAGTTATTGTTCCAGGGAAATAATGAATTCCAAAGGTAGCTACAACTTCCAAATATAAATGGAGGGATAAACCTCCAAAAGGAAGATACAATCCTCCAATATCAAGAGAGGGTTTACCTCTCCATCCTGTCCCCTTCCTTCCACCCAAGAATATATGAGAGATAATAAAACTTTACATTAAATCATCACCATCAACCAACCATCACATAGAACCTGATAATGCTTCCTGAGACTTCTTCAACTTCTGCAATTCTTCACTTCTTAGAATATTCTGATCCTGTAGATAATATAACTAAATGTATTCTCTGAAACTCCTCCAATTTTCACTCCTTGAATCCTCCCCCAAAAAGGATTTATAGAGAAAATGGTAGACCTTATTCACTTTTGGTTTATTGAGGAGAGTGAACTTGTACATAATGCCCCATGCTAAATATTTAACACCAGATTCTGAAATTTGCACACAAGAAACTACAACCCATATTCTTTCCAATTAAATTGGTCTCACATTATTTGGATTCTCTATGAAGAAGTTATGACTATTTTACCCAGAACACCTGTTTATGACTAGCTTCAGGACTAGTCAAAAACCCTATCTTCCACAGAGTGTATCTCCAAAATTTTAGCGAATAAAGAACTTAAAATTTCACCAAAGGTACCTAGACATGTCTTCTCAATACCATACCAATTTTACCATATGAATCGTTCTACAAAAAAAATTATAGAAAAACTGGTAAGATGACCTGTAAATAACATACCTTAGAACACATCACCAAAAGACTTCATCCTCCCTTGAAATCTGGCCTTCTTTACTTTAGATTTCCTCTGAAATTCGACTTATATCTTATTGTTCATTAACAAACTTGTGTGTGTTATAAAATGAATGTTTAATGATATGTATTTATACCCTTTATCTCACTTCCTTTTATCATTAGGGTCGACCTGACACTTTCTCATTTTGTAATTCTTTTATTTAATTATCTTTAGGGCCGACCTGTACTTCCTTCTTCAATTCACTTTGTCATATTCAAAAATTCATTTCTCCTCAACCATGAGGATCCATGTGACGTTCCACCTACCACCGGAAACAACATGATGTATACTATCCATCCATGGGTGTTGTATCTACATGTGCACTTTCCCTCATGCCCAAATACCTTCATCAATATTGCGGTCCAAAAGAAATGACTAGGGTTGACATCAATGAAAACAACCAATATTTCAACAATCTCCCCCATTTTCATTGATGGAAACACTCATTCTCCCCCTATCATCATGATCCCAATTTCTCTCCCCATTTGACATCAATGGAAAAGGGTGGGGTTTCTCCCCCTGGGTTCAATGGCATAAGGTGGCCTTCTTCTTTGGGGCTTCTCCCCCTGAACATGTGGCACTCAATAACACTTCATCCTTATTTTTGGTCTTTGGAAATTTTTCTTCCTTGGAATCCTTTTGTGTGGCTTATTTTTTCTCTCTCTTATTCATGTCTAGGATGTATATGTTGTTCGGTCTTCTTGTTGCAGTTGCAACCAATATTCCTGAATTATTTTCTCTGATTTTACATTTTCAAAAGTCAAATGTAAGAGTGTATCCTTGATCACATATCTTGCTGACACTGAGGATATTATGCTTCAAATATTCAACCAATAGGACTTTTATTTCTTTTACATTTTCACTTCCAATCTTTACAGTTCCTTTTCCAAGTATTTTGGTAGATGAGTCATCTCCAAATGCAACATTTCCACCCTTTTTCTTCAAGCTGACAAATTTTCTTTGATCTCCAATCATATGAGATGATCACCCATTGTCTATGAACCATTCATCTTCTTCTTTGCATTATTTAGTGGCCAATGCTATTCGATAGTTTTCATTGTGTGGAATTTCTTTCCTTTTCCATGTTGTAGTTGGTATAGGGACATTTGTCATATGATTATCTTCCTTCATCTCTCTGCAATCTCGTGCTTTGTGACCAAGATTATTTCACTTGTAACATACAATATTTTGATCCATTAATGGGTCAAATGGATTATAATTTATATTGTCAGGTCTACGAACATTTCCATATCTACTATTTGCACCATTCATGTAGCTTGCGTAGTTATTTCTTTCATTGATTCTACAATTGATTGCCTTGTGTCCAAAATTTCCACAAGTATAACAATGTCCAAGAAAGAAATTTTGATACCTGGGAGTAAGTGATCTTCTTTGTGGTGTGGTCCATATGGGTTCACGATCTATTATTCTATAGTTTCCTTCATAATGATTGCTTTCATACCTGATGGGAGAGGATCTTCTTGATGTCTCATTCCTTCTGAATTCTAGTCTTCTATCTTGTTGTTCAACTTGTTCTGGAGTGTTGGTTTCATCATTTTCATCTTCCTTCTCTTGTTTTGTTGTCTTCAAACTGTCATTGTATCCTAGTCATGTCTTGTCATTTGGATATCTTTGACTGCTAAATATCTCATCTAATTTTTTAATGTTTTTTTCAAACTTCTTCAACTTTTCTATTGTCAATAGTAGCTCCCCTTTTGTGTGATCCAATTTTGCTTTCAATTTCTCATAATATTCTAATTGTTCCTTCAAGATATCAATGGTCTTTTCAAGCTTGTAATTCTCTTCTTCACAAATAATCAATTCACCTTTTAGTATCATGTTTGTGTTTCTAAACTTGCTATTTTTAGTTTCAGCATGCTTTGAATTTTCAAGATTCTCATCTTCTTGTTCACTCTCTACATTGTCTTTGTATCCCCAAAAGGAATCAAGGTTGGTTTCTTCATCTGAATCTTCTTCAGAAATGATTTCTTATTCTTTAGAACTCTTGTGATCATCATCATGGGTTTCTTAGGTTATGAAGAGGACTTCTCCTCCATCATTATCTTATTCATCACTCTCATCTAAGGAGATGTCATCATCCTTGGAGTAGAAGCTCCTTTTATTGTTGAGACTTCTCTTTTTATAGTAGCAGTTTTCAAAAATATGTCCTATTCTACCACAGTTAAATCATTTGAGAGGAGACTTACCTTTGTATCTTCGACTTCCCTTCTGGAACCTTCTTACAGAATTTGTTATTTCTTCATCAAGGTCATTATCCTTGTCTTTTGTCTTCTTTATGAATTTAAAGGCTGCTTCATTGTTTGGATGGTCACTTTCTGTACCTATTCTAATTTCATATGCTATAAGAGACCCATGTAATTCATCCATTTTCATTTTGGTCAAGTCCCTAGTTTCTTCAATGGCAGAGACCTTAGCATCATACTTCAAGAGAAGTGATCTCAACACTTTTTTTACAACAAAGGATTCATCAAGATCTTCACCTAATCCTCTGATATAATTAACAACTTCATCAAATCTAAGAAAATAGGTTGCAATATCTTCCTTTTCATTCATCTTCAAATTTTTAAATTATGATCTATGTCATTGAAGCTTGACCTGCTTAACTTTTGGATCACCTTCATAGATAATCTTGAGTTTGTCCCATACCTCTTTAGCAGTGTTGCATCCCATCACTTTTGTAGCAATGGTTGGTGCCAATGCTCCTATAATAACATGTCTGGATTTTGAATTACAACTCATAAGATTCTTCTCATTTGGATCGGTTGGAGCATTATTTGGGATTACATAGCCATTTACAACTGAGTACCAAATGTCTACTCACAAAGCTGTTAGGTAAGTTTTCACTCTATCACTCCAGTATGCATAATTTCTTCCATCAAATCTTTGAATCCCATTTGAAATGTGCTCATGGTCATCCATATCTGCTCAGGATTTTCCTTCCAGTGGTTAAATTGTTCTAAAGGAAACCTGTTGTGATACTAATTGTTGATACTGAGAGGGGGGTGAATCAGTATCAAGTACAATTTTAAAAATGTTTTAAATTTATACTTCAACCATATTATATATTCAATTATATCCAATAAGAAATGAACAATAGTAGAAGAGTTACACCAATACACCACAATACACCATGCACAATATATGAGAAATAACCAATAGTTATTGTTCAAGGGAAGTAATGACTTCCAAAGGTAGCTACAACTTCCAAATATAAAGGGAGGGATAAACCTCCAAAAGGAAGATAAAATCCTCCAATATCAAGAAAAGGTTGACCTCTCCATATATTGGCCCCTGACCAAGTTTTAAGGATCCTTGGTCATGTTTGACCTATTTTGGGACTTTGACAGGCTGTTGAAGGTGGAGAGCAAGTCGAAGCGGAGATAACACGATCTTGACCCCTTGTTTAGGGATTTTTGGGTTTTGGGATTATGTAACGGGTATGGGGATGTTGGCCATGGGTTTTACCTATGTTGAGGCGCATTTTGTAATGTATAAATAGAAAGCTAGGTGATGTAAGTAGGGGGTATATGTGATGCTAAGTGAAAAGGTGCAAATGTGTGATACCAAGTGCTAAGTGCAAGTGATAGTTGTACATGCTTTGTGCATGATGTGTGAGACTTGCAAGACTAAGTTCAAGTGACTGTAAGAGATTGAGTAGAATCTTTGTGTTGTAACCTAACTTGGGGAAGGAGGATCTGGTGAGGTGTGCATAGATCTCTTGTCCTATGGGGAGTAGGATCTTGTGGTTTTGTGTATGTAGAAGATTGATAGAAGATAATAAAAGAGAAGAAGAGTTGGTGGACATAGCCCTAGTCTAGGCGTGAACCACATATATCCTGTGTTGTTATGATTTGTGCGATGTATTGATGTGTTTATGTGTTTACTTTCTTAGTGCTTTGACATAGATAAATGATAGATAGATCTGTTGATGTTGTGTGCTTAATAATATGAATAAATTCTATATCTGATATATTCCCTTATGCTAAGTGCGCCTATATGTTAGATCTGGTTGAATACTGCACTGCTCTATAATTAGGGTTTTCTCTACAAAGTGAATACTGTGAACTATAACTACTAAGTGCTATGTTAAGGTGTTGCAATCCCAGATCGATGTCCCAGCTAAGGTTGCAGACATCTGAGTCCTACAACCACCCTTGACTCTACCTCGGGTGAGACTTCATCTACTTCGCAGATGTTGTTGAAAGGCTCGGTAGTTAGGGTTTTGTTGGTGCACTATTGTAGCATTGAACCCTGGGTCTACCCCTATGCCAACAAATGGTTTCGTTGCTGGGATCTGAAATTGTGATTGCTAGGAACTGAAGAAAAGAAGTATATGTACATAGATTTGTTGCTTTAGTGCATAGAAGTCTACTCGACTTGTGAAGCTTTGTGCTAAGAAGAAAAGAGGTAAGATCTTAAAGCTTTTTGCTTTGTTAAAGGTAAGAACAGTGAAAAGTTTTGATTGAAAAAGGTAAGATAAGTGGAAATTTTTGTTTCAAAAGTATGGATCTAGGTATGTTTGATAAATTTTGGCCTAACTTGAAAAATAGGGCACAACTAGATGAAATAAGGTTTGATATGAGTAGATATGATATAAATAATGAAAGATATGTTATTACTATGCATAGAAAGAATGTTTCGACTAAGAAATGGATGCAAGACCCTAGAAAGATTTTTTTGCAGGTTAGCTACTATGATCATAGTGCGCAGTACAAGAAAGGATGTAGATCACTTCAAAGAAAAAGAATATTAACCCTTTGTTATAATTGCAGAAGGCCGGTACATCTTGCTAAGGAATGCCCTGGTAAAAGACCTAGTTGTCTTTGTTGTCAAGCTATGGATCATGAAGTTTTGGATTTCCCTAGAATGATTGCTAAGGTTGAAAGAATGAATATGAGACAAGAAAACCCCGAGGAAGATCAAGAAACTAAGACAATGGAAGAACCCCAGAAAGAATCAGAGAATGTATTGCTACAAATGAAAGACACCCTAAATGATCACATAAATATCAACTTATCAGATATCTTCAAAGAAAAGGAATTCATAGAAACAAGAATAGGAGACTTCGACATTGACTGTGTTCTGGATGAGGAAACACAGGTGAATATCATGACAGAAAGAACTTGGGAAATTTTGGGAAATCCTGCTATGATTCCTTCATTAAGAGGAATAGGATTATTTAGAGGAAATTTGATAACCCTATGTGGAAGACGCACCCAGATATCTATGAGTGCTCATGGAGCTACGACATGGGAATATTTTGAGGTTGTTAAATTTATTGAGAACAACGCCACATTTGCTATATTACTATGAAAAAATTGGATTGGGAAAGATCAAGCCAGAAGAAAATAAGAGGAAGTATTAGAACAAAAGAAGAAAGAATCAAAAGATTTCATGACTAGGAGGATAATGCACTTGATTGAAGAACATGAGAACATATCAAAGCTGTTCAGAACCAGAAACTTGGATGTCGAAGTTGAAAGAACACAAGAAGACTCATCGAAAAGTGGAGAACCTACCCCAGACATAGAAGAAGTATTGGCCTTGAACCCTATGAAATACCATCAATAGCGTGAAGTTACTATGCTAAAAGGAGATAAGAATCAAAATGGAAAGAGGAATACTGAGAAGAAGATTACAGGGAAGAAGGCTGGAAATCTCAGTAAGAAGAGAGAAAAGATAGAAAAGTTGCAGAATGTTCCAGAAGGGACTTCGTAGAAGGAAGGTTTGCAAAACTGGAACTTCGTCAAGATATCAAAAAAACACAACCTAGCACTTCACCACAACGAAGCAATATAGCCATTGAAAGCATTATAACCATTAGCTCAATGCCCCAAACAGTTGGAACAATAGTTATGGCCAAAAATATTACCATCGGACCGTTAGGACCACGCCGCAATGGACAAAACCGCGTTGATGAAGGCATCTCATCCATTGGAGAGATTCGTTACACCATTGTCTACTTATTACGTCAACTATTGCACCGAAAACACTTTTGCGAATTGTATCCTAGCCAAGGCATTGCTATCACACTGTGTTTATTGAGATCGACACATGTTCTATTTCTTTGAGAACTCATTCATCCACCTGAGTTATTCGATCTAAGCGTGCATGTCAAACAAGCTCAACACTGCGGAGAAAGTCATTGAAGAAGTTCTAATCGACCTTATGGCTGAGAAGGTGATGTTTGTCGGAGCTCAAGCCTCCTCGGCGAGAGGAGTGCAAGCCTCCCCATCGACTGCTCATGGATCTGGACCATCCCAACCTGTAGCAGAGAAAAGAACCAATCATAGAGATGAGTTGGAAAATGTGAACTTAATATCAACTATCCTTCCCAACTACATCCCACCTTTGGCTGGCGCGGTGATTCATGATAGTGTCCCAAGAGAATTTGATTACACCATGGTTACTGCATACCTCTCAAAGGGGATACGTACAGTTAGAACACAACAGGATACGATCACGACATTAAAATTCAATGACTTCAACCTAGGGGACCGCAAGAAATACAACATGCTCGCTCCTTACAAGTATTTGACCAGGACGAACGGGGAAAACTCAAAAATAATCCCCCAACCATGGACTATGAACCTCGCGTAGTCCACCCTCTTGATTTTTATGAAGATTCCACACTTTGGAAGGAACCAAGAGGTTAACGTGTGTGTTAAGTTCCTACTATCATGTTACCATGGAGGCTATCTATGGATAGACCGATGCATCACAATCGATCTGACATTGATCCATAGGATCACCAGATTGAGCATGCACGGACGCGACCCACAAGACTTCTACCCAGGGAAGGTTACAGATCATGCATTGGCACAGAGGATCAAAGACACATATGGCGATGTAGAAAAGGGGATGTGAGGCTACAAGGTAGCTTCCATCCAGAATGGTGCAGTGTGCCTGGCCTACCAACTGATCACATGAAATCTCATGAGAAATAACAAACCTACATAGATCATAGGATTCGTTGTTGACCTTGCCGAGAAATGTGTAGAAGGACTCCAGATGAACTGGGTGAAGTACCTAGTCAACCAGTTGGAATTGGATTTCCGCGAAGCTCAGGATCGGGGCTATGAGTTCTACTTTAGCTAGCCCCTGAACCTCATAGCATTTACTTCTTGGGAGATGCCAGAAGGTGCGACCTTCCTGGACATTGAGTCGTTTAGGGTTTTTGGGTTGATGTAAAGGGAAAGGGATGTCAGCCCATGGTTTTACCCACGCTTAGGCCCATTTTTGTAATCTATAAATAGATACTTAGGCAATGTAAGAAGTAGTAGATGTGATTGCTTAGTGCAAGTAGTAGTACATATATGTGATGTATAGCTAAAGGATTAGTGATAGTAGCTGGATCTGTGCGATCGGATGTATGTTGCAAGTGCTATGTTCATGATTGAAAGAAGATCAAAAGGATAAGTGCAAGTTGTTGTAGTTTCGTGTTGAGTGCAAGGAAGAAGGATCTAGCGAGTTGCGCAGATCTTCTGTCCTATGTGAAGTAAGGGTCACTGAAGCTCTGTGCTGTAACCTCTTGACTGAGATAATATAAAGAAGAAGACTTTGTGGACGTATCCCCAAGGTGGGGGTGAACCACGATAACTCTGTGTAATGTGCTATGTGCTCTGATCTAAGTATTGTTTCCTTTTTGGCTAAGTGCTTGTTGTGATTAAATAGATCTAGTTATGCTCTGTGCTTATGCTATGTGAATGAATGTTAGATCTGATATATATGATGCTTAGTGCTTGATCTGTAGAATCTAATCTGTATTTCTATGGCTAAGTAGTGAATCATATTTAAGTCTAAGTATTCACTGCGATGCTTTGTACCATCCACGAAGTACCATAAGAGTTAAATATTGATGAATGATCAATGCTAAGTGCCCTATAAAAAGTATAATCACAGATCGGTGTCCCGGCTAAGGTTGCATGCACTTGAGTCCTGCAACCACCCCTACCTCTACCTCGAGTGAGACTTCATCTGCTTCACAAGTGTTGTCGAAAGGGTCGCTAGTTAGGGTTTTTTTGGTGCGCTCTTGAGCGTTGAACTCTAGGTCTACCCTTGTGCCAACAAGCCTCCTTCTAGTCGGTGCTGGAGAACTAAGAGAGTCAGTGCTTCCTTCAAGTTGGTGCCTATAAATCAGGGGTCGTAGCCTCCTTCCGTTTGGTTCTATAGAACTCAGGGAGTTGGTGCTTCCTTCAGGTTGGTGCCTGTAAATCAGGGGGTTGGTGCCTTCTTCAAGTTGGTGCTAGAGAATTTAGAAGTTGGTGCTTCCTATGAATGTAATCTTTGATATATGTATAAGAAATCATTCTGTGGTTTTCTCCCATTTGGATTTCCACGTAAATTCTGGTGTACTATGCATGTGGTTATTTGATGTGATAATATTTATTATGGTTATATCCTTATGATATATTTAATGCAATCATAAATTATATTCTCTGATAAAGTTGAAGTTTATATATTGTGGTTGAAAGTGGTAAAACGTGCTCATATTTATTCCCCCCCCCCCCCCTCTCAGTATTCCAACAATCATATCCCCCTATAACTCTTGTCCTTGTCCATCCTACAACCAACGATGTACTTTTGTTATTAAAAAATTCAAAGCATTACATTTTCCTAGACACTTCGACCTGTTTCATTTTTATAAGAACTCCGACCTTTCATGAAATAAACAAATTACATTACAAAAATGGGGACTCAAAATTGGGGTATTATAGTATACTTAGGTATGATTCAGGATGCAAATGCAAGGGATTTTGGCAAGGGTGTTACCATCCACATCCGCATTACTTAGAAGTTTGAAAGTAGGGATCCTCAAATAAATGAAAGATATGTGGGTATTAGGGTTGATGTATCAACATTTGGCTCCAACCGTGGGACAGTGACCCTCTATGGGTTGCTAAGAATCCATAAATCCTAGATCCATTGGGCAATGGAGTCAAAGGAAAGAAAAGAAAGAGCATAAATTGAAAAATATATATAAGGGCAGGAAGAAGGGGGGAAATAAGTGAACGAAATATGGTATCAACACTGAAAAAACTATGATATAGAGCTTATAAAGGCCGAAGAGTTGTTTATGAAAAAAAAATGTTTGACATGTCTCCCATTTATGGGCAACTTCTCCATGATTCCATCCATACCCTTGAGCATGTAATATTTGAATGCACATATTTTTTTGATCTAATAGGGCCCTATATAGAGGGAATCAAATTTGAAATGTAGTGATGGTTTTTCTTTATCCTTGTTCCATAGTAAGACCAATTCCCCCTTATGGAAATTATTCATTATGGATATCTGTTAGAAGTAACTCTTCGTAGCCTCTTGAATTTTTTGAATATCCAAATTTGTGCGTGCCTTATGTTCTGCTAACTACATCAACTGGTAATGAAGTTCCTGCAAAGGGGTGACCTCATATTCATCCTCAACCTTAGTAGATATTTCCAATGTGTTCAATTCCAAATGCACATGAAGCTTGGCATACTTTCTGTATATTAAATAATGAGGGGAATTATTTTTATTATTATTTAGCATGATTTTGATGGCCCAGAGAACATCATTCAACTTCTTATGCCAATTTCTCTGATTTTTTTATATTGTATTTTTTAGGATTTGAATAAACAATTTGTTGATTGATTCGTCTAAACCATTTCCTTAAGGGTAATAGTTCGAGGGTTGTCCCACCAATATGCCAAAACTTTCACAAAATGTAGTAAATTTTTAACCAACAAAGATGGATCCATTGTTAGTGATGAGATTTTTGGGGACTCCAAACCTAGACATGGTATTTTCCTCCTTAGATTGGATGAGTTGCTCTAAGTCAACAGTCTTCAATGCCACAACTTCTATCCATTTGGTGAAATAATCTATTGTAATTAATATATATGCATGGCCTTTTATGGATTTTTTATTTATGTGTTCGATAACTTGTAGTACCCATTGCGTAAAATGGCATTCAATTGAATTTGTCTTCAATAGCATAGTATCCCTCCTAATTATCCCTCAATGTTTTTGGCAAGGTATACATTTTTTGATGATTGCATATGCATCCTTGAACAAAGTAGGCCAATATAATACTACTCTAATAACTCAACGAGAAGTCACTAAAGGTGAAAAATTCCCACCACAAACTCCTTCATGAATTTATCTTAATGTTATATACACCGTAAGAAGATACAAACACCTCAACAACATTCCATCAAAATTAATTTATTTTGAATAAGACACTAGAAACTAACAAATATTCATTAGTCTTCATTTTCAGAGATCTTCTCTCCTTTGTAGATATTCCAATTGGGAATTTCTTGGACTTGAGGTATAAAATGACATATTTATACCAATTGTTTTTAGTGATGGAAAGATCTTGCACATGGGGAGGATCAATGTTCACCGATTCAGTACCCCCAATAAAATTAAATAGGCCTTGTCCCCTCACAACCTTCAAAGGTTTGATATTAATGGCATACTCTTGGAGATTTTCTAACCAATTATTCCACCTTCCCTCTTTGAGTTACTGATTCAACATCATTTTAACTAGTGGATAGGGAACATATGCAATGAATGTAGTTAAAGTATGAATGTTATGAAATGATCGACAACTTTGACAATAGAAAAAACTTGTTTTTCCATGGGTGAGTATTTGAGATGATATCCTTGCATGCCTCCAATCATGAAGGAAATTGGGAGTTATTTCCCCTTGGGATTTTTTTGAGTGAGAATGGCAACAAACGTCTCATTGAATACAAATGTATATTGTTATCACTAAAATTTTGTTTGCAACATTTCATGAAAATGGTTACAGAAACTAAACACTGCCAAACAACCATTAGTTCACCTGCAACACCAAAAATGCATTTCCAAGAGGCAAAAACTATAGAACTGGAAAAAAAATTGACATGCGCTAACTGTTGATTAAGGTTGGTTGTCATTGATGTCAACCCTTGAAGAAAGACTCGTAGCACAAAGTTTTGGGTAATGGACCCAATAGTGTTTGATGTACATGACTCATTATTGTTTTTTCATGGTTGATAAGAAGTAAATATGGATGAACTCCAAAGTGGTCCCCTTATGGTGAAAGCCCTCACAGGAAGACGCTTTGTGGAGTAAGAGAACCCATGCTTAATTATGGAATAATGAGATGAA
>ML840338.1:21956-34346 GCA_009831015.1 Picea engelmannii | reverse complement strand
TTAAAAAAGGGGTGCACATGAAAAAGTAAAAAGTGAAATGGAGGTTTCAAACCCATGGGTTTGGGTATTCCCATGCTATTTGAAAAAATAAAATTAAAAAAGGGGAATTAATTATTTAATTAATGGACATGTCTCTTCATGAAGGGTTATGAAAAATTTAAAAAAAAAAGTATTGAGAGAAAGTGTGTGTGAAAAATGGATGAGAAAAGATTGAGTATCATTCCAAAAAGAAAGAGTTGTAAAAACAGTTTCAGGTCAGCTTGACATTTCCACGATAACTTATTTTCTAGTATGTTTCATACCTTGAAATTTTGAAAAAACAAAGGAGAGATCTATGGGTACAAGTGGTAAAAATTTTGTATGTCGGTTTTCTATAATTTCATAGATATGCCCCATAGAAGTTAGGGTTCTTGAATGCTCCTGAAATATGTTTCAAACAGGTCATTTTGAAAATTTCGCTAAAACTTATTTTATGGGATGTTTCAGACCTTGCAATTTTGAATAGATGAAGGGAAGATGTTTGTGTACATGTGGTAAGAATTTCTAATGTTGGTTCACTAAAATTTTGGAGATATTGCTTGTGTAAATTAGGGTTCCTCAATGCTCTTGAAATTAGTTTCAAACATGTCAGTTTAACATTTTCAATATAACTTATTTTCTGGGACTCTTGAAATTGTGAAATTTTTATAGAACAGAGGATACATACATAAGTACCTCCGGTAAAAATTTTGGATGTTTATTGACTGTATTTTATGAGAAATTATATATAGAATTTAGGGTTTCTGAATGGTCTTGAGATCAGTTTCAAAGAGGTCAGTTTGACATTTTCACCATATCTTCTTTTCTGGGACTCTTTAGACTGTGCAATTTTTACAGAACAGAGGAGACATACAAAAATACCTCAGAATTTTTTTTAGATGTTGGTTCTTTTTACTCTATGAAATATGGTCTGTGGAAGTTAGGGTTTATGAATGGTTCTGAGGTCTATTTCAAACAAGTCAGTTTGTCATTTTCACTATAACTTATTTTTCGGGACTCTTTAGATTGTGAACGTTTTATAGGACAAAGTAGACATATAGAAGTACCTTAGGTAAAAAAATTAGATGTTGGTTTGTTGCACTTTCTGAAATATTCTTTATGGAAGTTAGGGTTTCTAAATGGTCATAGGCTCAATTTCAAATAAGTTAATTTTGAAATTTCATTATAAATTATTTTCTGAGACTCTTCAAACTGTGAAATTTTTATAAAACGAAGGAGACATACATAAGTACTGTAGGTAAAAATTTCAGATGTTGTTTTGTTGTATTTTCTGAGATATTCTTTGTGCAAGTTAGGGTTTCTAAATGGTTCTAATATTAGTTTCAAACAATTCAGTTTGACATTTGCAATGTAACTTCTTTTTTGGGACTCTTTAGACTGTCCAATTTTTACAAAACAGAGGATCCATACAAAAGTACCTTAGGTAAAAATTTCATATGTTGGTTTTTTGTACTTTTCGAGATATGCTCTATGGAATTTAAGGTTTCTGAATGGTTCTGAAATCTGTTTTAAACAAGTCAGTTTGAAATTTTCACTATAACTTATTTTTTGGGACTCTTCAGACTGTGAAATA
Organism: Picea engelmannii; assembly: GCA_009831015.1. Taxonomy (NCBI): domain Eukaryota; kingdom Viridiplantae; phylum Streptophyta; class Pinopsida; order Pinales; family Pinaceae; genus Picea; species Picea engelmannii. The sequence goes on along the minus strand of ML840338.1, from coordinate 32,734 downwards.
TTTACAGAACAGAGGAGACATACAAAGGTACCTCATGTAAAAAAATTATATGTTGGTTTGTTGTACTTTTTGAGATATGCTCTATGGAATATAGGGTTTCGAGATCAGTTTCAAATAGGTGAGTATGGCATTTTCATTATAACTTCTTTTATGGGACTCTTCAAATTGTGAAATTTTTACAGAACAAAGGAGACATACAGAAGTATCGCAAGTAAAAATTTTAGATGTTGGTAACCTTTATTTTATCATATATTTTATGTGTAATTTGGGGTTTCTGAATGGTTTTGAGATCAATTTCAAACATGTTAGTTTGACATTTTCACTACAACTTGTTTTATGAGACTCTTTAGACTGTGAAATGTTTACAAAACATAGGAGACATACAAAAGTACCTCAGGTTAAAATTTCAGATGTTGGTTCTTTGTAATTTCTGAGATATGCTTTGTGCAAGTTAGGGTTTCTGAATGGTTAAGAGATCAATTTCAAACAAGTTAGTTTGACATTTTCACTATAACTTCTTTTTTGGGACTCTTCAATATGCGAAATTTCTACATAACAGAGGAGACATATAGAAGTACCTCATGTAAACATTTTATAATCCAATTTGCATAATTGGATACATGGCATGTTGTACAAGTTCATTTTAGGAGGAGACCCAAAACAACAAGCTTTGGGAAAGTTATCATTTGGAAATTTAAATTTTGATCAGACTTGATAAAGACAAAAGTAGTGAGTAGACTTGGTGAAGGAAGAAGCAGTAGACCTAGTCAAGGGAGAAGCAATGAGTATACTTGGTGAAGGTAGAAGTAGCAAGTAGACTCAGTGAAGTTTGGTGCAACTCACACAAAAAGATTGGTTTCACTTGATAAGTCAGTGCTTAGTGGTGGGGATTGGTGTCTTCAATATATTGGTGTCTACGAAGATTTGTAAGAGTAGGTTGGTGCCGCTCAAACAAAGAGATTGGAGTCGCTTGCTAAGATGATTTTTAGCGGTGGGGATTGGTCTCTCTAGTAGATTGATGTCTACAAATATTTGTAAGAGTAGGTTAGTTCCTACCCATATTTGTACCAGTGGAGATTGGCGTCTCCAGTGGGTTGGTGCCTACATATATTTGTAATAATAATTTGGTTCATACAAATAATTATAAAAATAAGTTTCATGGTTTTCTGCCGAAAGAGTTTCCACATAAATATTTTGTTCCGTGTTATGTAGTTAATAGATCTCATGTGATTGTTTTCTTATGGTTGATGAATGTCTAAAAAAACAAAAAATTGTCTTATATTGATTCATCACCCCCTCCTCTCAATATAAGTGTGTGCTCAACATGAAACCATTGCAATATTGATGGTCACACCGAGGAAAAGTGTTAGAAACTACATCCATATTTGAATCTGAAGAACCAAAAGAAAGAAACAAAGAAAAATAATCTTCTAGCTATAGATTCGAGTAATTAGGTTGAAAGTATCTTAGATGTGGATGAGAATATTATCTGCACATCAATGTAGAAGGAGGTGAATTTGAGTAGCATTCATCACTAGGAAGAGAAGGAGATGACCAAACTTTTTTACATCAAGATTTAGGTAAAAAAGAATAAGATAGACGTTTTGTTTGACTTTGGTTCATAGACTAATCTCATAGCAACATATCTAGTCGACAAGCTTGGATTAGAGGTTCACAGTCATCCTTTCCCATATCCATTGGGATGGGTAAACAAGAATGCAAAGATCAAGGTAACAAAATTGTGTAAGATTAAATTTGCTATAACTGTTAATTTTATTGATGAATTGGAATTGGATGTAGTACCCCTTTATGTATGTAGAGTATTGTTTGGCAGCCCCTACATGTATATGAGGGATGTAATCTTCACACAGAGAGCCAACCAAAACCGACTAATCAAGGATGGGAAGTCCTACATCATCAACAGACATAAAGGTAAGTCAAATATATCACTGGTAAGTGCTAACCAAGCCAAGTAGTTGATTAGTTTCAATAAGAAATATGTTTTATTTTTCCTAAGGAAAAATCAGTCTGGTGAAGAGTCATTAAAAGTAAAGACATCCCTAGAAGGGTCTACTAAGGAGCATAAACATGAATTAGAGGAGTTGCTAAAGTAAAATAGGGGAGTGTTCCAGGAGCCTAAAAGCATACCACCTAAGAGGAAAGTGAAGCACAAAATCCAATTATTTCCAAACTCCCCCTTACCGAATATTGGGTTGTATAGACAGACCATTCTAGAAGCAAACAAAGTAAAGAAGCAGTTGTAACAATTGTTGGAGTAGGGTGTGATTCAACCAAATACCTCACTTTGTGGGTCACCCATCATAATTGTGCCTAATAAGAATAGGACTTGGAGAATGTGTATTGATTATAAAGAATTGAACAATATTACACTAAAGAATTGGTACCCTCTGCCCAAGATCGATGATTTGTTGAAATAGATGTAACATGTCAAGTACTTCACTAAGATGGATTTGAAATTAAGATATCACCAGGTAGGATTCAAAGAAGAAGATACCTGAAAGGTTACCTTCAAGACAATGCAAGATTTGTATGAGTGGTTGGTTATGCCATTCGATTTATGCAATGCACCAACTACATTTATGACACTAATGAATAATGTTTTACGTCCTTATTTAGATTCATTTGTTATTGTCTACTTGGAAGATATATTGGTTTATAGTGCTACCTAGGAGGAGCACATCTCACATATTATGCAGAGGTAAGAGACCCCGAAGAAGCACCAGTTACTGGCCAATCTTAGGAAATGTGTGTTTTCTCAGTAGTCTTTGGTGTATATGAGGTATGTGATTGGTGGAGACGAGGTCAAGATAGACCCTGCCAAGTTGGAGACCATCATGAAATGACTAGTTCCTACAAATTGCACATAACTTAGAATATTTTTCGGGGCAATATAGTACTTGCAGAAATTCATAGCTTTGTTTTCAACAGTAGTTGCACCACTCCACACATTAACATTGGGTCATAAGAGTTTCCAGTGGGGGAAGAATCAACATATGGCCTTTGATGATTTGAAAAGAAAGATCAGTCAAACATCGGTACTCGCTCTACCAAACTTGCATAAGCCCTTCGAAGTGAAGACATATGCGAGTGGATATGCCATGGGAGTAGTCCTAATGCAGGGAGGAAGCCCTGTCTACTATCATTCTGAAGTACTTCATGGGTGAACCTCAATTACCCTACCTACAATAAGGAGCTCTATGCCTTGGTACAAGCTGTCAAAAAGTGGAAGCACTCTCTGATGGGAAAGAAGAACATCATCCACACAAGTCATCAATCGCTCCAGTATTTGTAGGCCCAGAGTAAGCTACAACAAACCAAGCACTACAAATGGATGTGGTTCTTACAACAGTTTCATTTTTTCATAAAGTATAAGGGTATGACAAACAAGTTGGTATACATTCTTTCATGACCACCCACATCCAAGATTACAACTTTGGGAACTCTATTGCACATGGATCCTTTTACCCATGATGCATACAAAGGGGCATACATAGAAGATCAAGACTTCAAGGGGGTGTTTCAACATCTACAGAGCCAAATTCATATAGAAGAAGGTGACAACAAGGATGAATATTATTTCCATAATGGTCTACTCTAAAACCTTGATAAGCTTTATGTTCTTAAAGGTGAACAATTGCAACTTATCAAAGAGGCTCAAACCTCCAAGTTTGTAGGACATTTTGATGTTGGGAAGACAATTGCCAACTTATAGAGGTATGTATACTAGCCCATAATGCAAGAAAATATAGTAGAGTATATTAGAGGATGTATGTTGTGTTTTATCAACAAGCTCGATAACAGGAAGCAAGGTCTATACCATCCCTTATCGATACCCACTGGACCTTGGGAAAGAATTTCCATGGATTTTGTGGGTGGTTTACCAACCACATAGAAGAGACATGAGTATTTATTTGTGGTAGTTGATAGGTTCAACAAAATGTGCATTCTCATGCATTGTAAAAATACCATAAAGGGACATGAAGAAACAAACTTGTTCTTTGAATAGGTATGGGTGCACTTTAGGATACCAAGGAGCATTATCTCAGAAAGGGACACCAAATTTCTTAGTGTCTTTTGAACTACATTGTGGGAGAAGATGGACATTGAGCTTAAAAGGTCCACAACACTCCATCCACAGATAGATGGGTAGACGGAAGTATTCAACAGGAATTTGCTGCAACATTTGAGGGGCTACAATTAGAAGCATCTAAATACCCAGGAAAAAAATATGATCTATATACAACACTTTTATAACAGAGCAGTCCACACTTCTACTAGTAAGTCACCTTTTGAAACATGCTTTGGATAATTTTCACCTTCACCCTTAGATGTTGTATATGGACAATAAGGAGGAACGAGGGAGGATCTCACATGAGATGCATTAAAAGAAGAAAAAATTGTTGAGAAGATCATGCAGATCCATTTGCAAGTATAGGAGATGTTGAAGAAGTCACATGAAAAGTACAAGGATAGACATGACCAACACAGAACAAAGAGAATATTTAGAGTGGGAGATAGAGTATGGTTACAGCTGAAAAATGAAAGACTACAAAGTCATGGTAAGAAGATCAAGGCTATACAGTATGATCATTTTGAGGTATTGGAAAAAGTGGGAGATAACGCCTACAAACTCAATTTACCCCCATACATGTGCATTTACTCTATAGTGAATGTGGAGAATCTCAAACTCTGAGTCTTCCATGTTGAATCAGGAGTAGGAGCAAATCCTACCTTCCATAGAGGACTTAACACCATATGCTCGGATAGAGTTGACAGAGGACACAATTTTGAAAAAGAGGTCAAAAACTACAAGACAAGGGAAACATGATTTTTGGCAAATTGGGTTGAAAGGACAACTTCTATGCAAAGCAAAATGGTACTCCACAGAAAAGGTAGAGGACAAATTTCATCACCTAATTCAGTAAAGATTTTGGGGACCAAAGACCTTCCTAAATTGGGAGGTATGGTCCAGATTGGATCATTATATTATTTTTCATCTATCTCAATGATTTATGGGTGAACAAATTGGAGGAATCAACTTGTAGAGCCATTTTAGCGACTCATCCAAATTTGGATATTTGGGTCCAAAAAACTGTCTAAAATCTTTCAGGGCCATTTTGAGGCATCAAAAGACACTTTTTTATGGTCCAAACCTAAATATAAAATCATTGTCTATATTCTACACATCAAGACCTTTCCAACGGTGCAAGAATCACCTCAATCAGAGTTTGTATGCAAAAGTTATGTATCCCGTGAGTTGACCTACCGTATTGATCACCATGGTGCAAGTGGATGTCACGTCATCCCCCATTACTTAAACATGTGGGGCTAGTCACATAGTGGATTTTCTAGAACATTACAGGATGTCCAAACCCAATCACCAATCGAGGGTTGATGAATTCAATGTCCTAACTCTGGACAACTATCGGGCTATGTTAAATACCAAGTTGCTAGGAGAAGAAGAGGTTCCATTCTATGTTATTGTATTTTGTTCCATAGAAAAGCAGAACAATTGGGAGTGGAAAAGTGCAAGAATCGCCTCAATTAGAGTTTGTATGCAAAATTTATGTGTCCTGCAAGTTGACCTACTATATTGATCACCATGGTGCGAGTGGATGTTACGTCAGCCCCCATTACTTAAACATGTGGGGCTAGCCACGTAGTGTATTTTCCAGAACATTCTAAGAGGTCCAAACCCGAACACTAATTGAGAGTTGATTAAGTCAATGCCCTAACCCTAGACAACTATCAGACTATGTTAAATACCGAGCTGCTAGGAGGAGAAGGGGTTCCATTCTATGTTATTGTATTTTGTTCTAGAGCAAAGTAAAACAATTGGGAGTGAAAAAATTAAAGAACATAACACAGGGGGTTAATGCCCTTTAGCAACCTAATAGACCACATGTTTCATGTAACTCTATAGAGAGTGCATTCTCCTTTGTAGTTGCATTATCGTGTAAGGGTTACCCAAATAAAATCTCTGTGTTATTTTGTGGATGGTGTGTGATTGTATTTTATTTTTATCTATTTTCTGCATTTTATCTATTTCATGCATAAGTAGAAAATCAGTAACTAAAGATTCTAGAATCTAAAGGAATTTAACCTTCATAGCTTAAATTTCAATGTTATTATTAGATTTATTGTGACTAATCGTTCAAGTAAAATATCTAAGAAAATTTACAAATCACCCTAACTTTAGTTCAAGAGTTTTGTGCAACTCTTTCACCAAGTCAAATTCAAAACAAATTTTGACACATGCAAAATTTTCTTATTTTGCCTAAAATTTATTCATGGATTTACCCTACATATTTCAATTTCTTCCATCATTTTGTCATCACATAATATCAATGAAACAATGGAAGCTTGACCTACACCAGGACCACCATGGGAATTTCTTCCAGTGGGTCAACATTGTACAAACAGTTGATTGAGATAGAGGCAATTAAGGCCTCAAAACTAGGGAGCTCCTCTGAATATATTATCCCTATATTTTGTGCGTTCAAAGAGAAATGAGCAAAATACTTTTTCCATAATGAATCGACTCATTATACCTTGAATAAGAGAGCACTGGTGCTTCCTACTCCATCTTTTCAAGACCTTTGGGCGGCACCAAAATCCTTTAAATTTCCGTTTAAGAGCATTTTCCAAAAACAACAAAGCTTTGTCGATAGGAGTTTTGATTTCAGAAGGCAAAGGGCTCCTTTAAAAGGTGTTTAATGAAACAAGAGGAAGGACCACTCTTGTTCTACTTGGAATTTCTAGTAGTAGATTCAGGAAGGGCTCCGAAGCCGCAGCTACCTGGTGGAGATTTGGGAGCTGCAGCTGCATGAGGGAAGGGATGGGGATGGGGGTGGGAAAGGGAACATCATAAGTCAACACAAGAAACATTTAATAGTAAAAGTAAAAGCCTCAACAAAGACATTCATTGGGAAATTAAAATTTGGTGATCCAAGATATGAAATTCTTTAGGAACAAGTGTGTCAAAAAAATGTGAAATTAAAATTTGGTGATCCAAGATATGAAATTCTTTGGGAATAACTGTTTCATCTTTTTGGGTATAACTAATCTGGTTAACCTTTTTCAAATTAATCTCTAATTTCAAGGTACATGACAGGTAAAGCTTTGTTTCCAAAATTAAGAGGGCCAGGGGCAACAAAACAAGGACGCAGGGACCACTTCTTAGCCCTAACCATAAGGACTGTGACAAAATTTTCCATGACATCAAACCCACATCTATTGATAAGATCATGAAACAGATATGTATATGATTCAACCTGTGAGTTATGGTCTAATTACATAAAAAAAAATGTTAGCTTTACAGCCCAGTATGATATGATAAGATGTCATGTGGGTAACTGGTACATCATCACATGTCAGCTTAAAAAAAAAAATATAGTATTTATAATAAATAATAAAAAATATTTTTATATATTAATCAATATAGTATTTATAATAAATAATAAAAAATATTTTTATATGTTAATCAAATTATATATAGGAAAATAAAAATATATATCTATATATATATAAGAAAGATTATATATAATTATTATAAAAACTATTACATTAAAAGTAAAAAAGAGATATTTATATAAAAATAATGTTATGATATAAATATAGATATCTTCACAATAACCAAAACTATATTTTTATATATTTATATCTACATTACATTTGAGTTTTATTAAATTAAGTGATATTACAACCAACCTAAATCCATTTTAAATGATAAAAAAAAATCTAGAATTAACAAATATCTACCTACATAATTCAAAATTAATAGTTTTAAGAGTCCATAATATAAATATTCTATTCATTGTGTAACCCCAACTTTTATTTATATCCACTGCTCACAAGTGCTGATTCAGGAAGCCAACGAGGAGCTTATTCACTTCTTCTGGAAACTGCTCCTGAACAAAATGGCTCCCTTCTGAAAGATATTTGATCTCCAAATTGGGCACTTTAGACTTGATCATACCACTGTTGATATAATACTCTGTTCCCGGAAATTTCATCACATAATCCTTGTTACCCATTATCAGAAGGCAAGGAGCTTGAACAGTGCAGTCCCTGAAATGGGCCAGTCTCCCCCAGTCCCTATAAATTACACGTTCAGAACGAAGAACTTCAACTTGCATATCGGGACTTGGAAGCATTTCATGGTGATTTAGAATGAAAACAAAGCAAATGGAAAACCTTGAAAAAACTACCTTGTGCAGCAGAGATATGGAACTTGCAGAGGGAAAACAAACCCAGATTTCTCATACAGACTTGAGTACATCTGAAGGTCATCCTCAGTGAACCAAGGTGGCAATGGTATGGAAGGATCATAGAGATCCATTATCTCCTTACCATCTTCTGCCACAGGCAGTTCACTTCCAGAGAAAAGCGTATATATATTCCTTATCACTGTTTTTACATCAAAACGCCCAAAATCTGCCAAGCCTCTTCCTGGCTCCTATAATAATCAATTCAAGAGGATATTATCAGAAAATTCTAAACAATAAGGGCTGCTCCAATACTAATTCCTTGTTTATTGCATATTAGCCAGTCGAGGGGGAGGGAGAAGAAAAAGAGAACCTGCCAATGTTTAATATAGAAGCCTTTCGGAGCCAAGTCCGATTTAGCAAATTCACCAGGTTTTCTGTAAGGTATACCCAACGTTACAATTCCTTTCACTCGATCTGGGTGACAGAGATCAAAATAGTATGCAATAGCTGCTCCAAAATCCTTCCCCACAACAAACCCCTGCTTCATGGAACGTAGTTTCAGATACATGAGTTAGAAAATATGGCTAGGAAGCTCCAAACCACTATTCTCCAAACCACTATTCTCTGCAGGATAATAAATATGAATCAACGTAGTCCAAGACTACCTACCATACATCCATGCTGATCTACTAAGAATCCAGAGGAATTAAAACACTCTAACTGCAAACCCCTCAATATTTTTGCACCTCATAACATCATAGGTGTAAAAATGTAAAAATACTTTATAACCTTGAAGTTTATGCCTCACCTTTCTAGGCACTCTGACTGCAACTAGAAGGCCAAGAATAAACTTACTTTCTTAATACTCAGGGCATCAAGAAGGCCAACCATAAACTTACTTTCTCAATAGTCAGGGTATCAAGAAGGCCAACCATGAACTTACTTTCTCAATAGTCAGGGCATCAAGAAGGCCAACCATGTCTTCAACAACGTCAGAGAATGTGGCTTTCTCTGGTTCAGAGGGTTGGTCAGAGAGTCCATAGCCTCGAAGATCGGGAGCAATTGCATGAAACCCTGCCTCTGCCAATGCTATCATCTGATAACGCCATGAATACCATATCTCTGGAAATCCATGCAGTAACAGCACCGCTGGACCTGCACACAATTATAACAATGTATTCTATTCAAAATTGTAAAAATATAAAACTGACTAGCACGGATTTATCTTAACCCTGAATATAACAATGTGTGCCTATTCAAAGTTGAAACAGATATAAAACCAAATAATAATTTGTGCCTATTCAAAATTGAAACAGATATAAAAGACACAGATTCATCTTAACACTGGTGACTGAATATAACAAAATGTGCCTAATAAAAATTGAAACAGATATAAAAGACACAGATTCATCTTAACACTGGTGACTGAATATAACAAAATGTGCCTAATAAAAATTGAAACAGATATAAAACCCACGAACAATGTGCGCTTATTCAAAACTGAAACAGGTACAAAACCCGCAGAAACCCTGAATATAACAATCTGTGCCTGTTCAAGATTGAAACAGACACGAAACCCACTAACACAGATCCAACCTGGAATCTATTACTTGAGTGGATTGTTTGAGATGGGAATTAATACCTGATCCAATCTCTGCGACATGTAAATTGAGCCCTCCAACATCGACGTGTTTGTGTTGTATTTTGTCCATTGCTGATGGATTTATATTAGATGACCTGCAAACTTAAACCTGCGCCTATAGTGAACAGAAGAACAGCACAGCAGGAAATAATGGGACAAGAGTGAAGGAAATGCGGTTCATTGAATGTAGCTTCCACGATGCAAAAGTCTCCCTTGAAATATCGTGTCCACGCAGACTTTGAAAGCAACATTTAAACTGGGTTTGAAAATAAACTTATCTAGCTGTTATAGAAATGACTTTTTTCCCAGGAAGATATAAATTTACACGAATATGTAGAAATGAATTCAGCATGCTGAAAAACTACTATAACACTTCAATTTTACAGAAATAATCATTTAGAAAAACTTTATAATAAATAGTAACATAGTATTAACATGGTTAGAAAAAACTTTATCATAATAAAAAAATAATTAGTTAATTGTTAAAAAATATACATTGGACATTTTCCATTAAAGTCCTTGAAATGGTTCTACAGAATATTTATAGGAGAAATATTTTGTAGAACCAATTTATATATATATATATATAGAGAGAGAGAGAGAGATAGTTTGAGTGGGTTTAATGGTTAAGAACATGTGTTTCATCATAAGAGGTCACAAGTTCAAATCAAGAGGGGGTAGGGTATGTATACCTCTGTAGACTTTACCAGTGAAATCCATGGGCGGAGGGGGGTCCCTTGTCCCACAAACAAGGGGGTCTCAAAAGAAGATGTTTGGATGCAAATCTCCCCCATCTGGAAATTGATTAAAGCCTCCATTCTAACTATTCAACTTAGATTATCTTGGGTCCCTAGAAATGTGAAACACATTGATTTATGGAGGGATAGCATTATGGGGAATAATCC
>ML840338.1:0-10293 GCA_009831015.1 Picea engelmannii | reverse complement strand
TTCGAAGCTACATCTTGTTTTTCATGTTTCATGCTTAAAGAAGGTGATTGGAGCTAAGTGCCAAATTCAAACCAACCTTCCAGAGTTAGCTGAAGAAGGATCCATTTGGCTACAACCAGAAGCAGTTTTGGACCAGCATGAGCATCGCCTATGTCAGAGAACCATCAAGGAAGTGCTAGTGCAGTGGAAAGATACAACTCCAGTAGACGCCACTTGGGAACCAACTACCATTCTGCAGCAATTTCCTCATCTCAAGCCTTGAAGACAAGGTTGTTTTTAAGGGGGCAAACATGTTAGGGTCCTAACCTGCACATAGGTAGAACAATATATTTGGATGTAATAAAGTTCAATATTAATAAGGCCTTTCAATAAAATAGAATAAGGCGGATGTAAGAAGACCTAATAGAAGCTTTCGCTTCTAGAAGGATCTTCCTCTAGATGCTTCTTTTTATTATAAATAGGAGTCGAGGGTATGAGAACCCTAGCTTGGATATTATTGTAATAGAGCTCTGCTCAACTAGAGGTTTCCCCCTCGAAGAGGCCCGTGAACATTGTTTTCAGATTCAAAGTGTTATTTCTGTTGTTATTATTATATCATTTCAGTGTTATTGTGGTGAATGTTCTGGTTATATTGTTATTCTACCATTACTAGCAATTTATTTATGTTTTGCATACATTTTATATTTGGGATATTACAAATACTTTTCCCATAAGTGAATTAATTTTCCAATATAAATCCATCACTTTGAGGTATTTAGTTTCCCCTGTGCATGACGATATTGTATCTGGAACCCACAAACATATATTTTCTTCCATAGTGTCGTCCTCAACGAAGTGCCTATGAACTCAAGCATCCACTTCCCCCAATTCGATCTTCACGTGAATATCTTATTATATCATAATATATTGAAAGATTGAAGCAGATTGTTCCACATCCAATTGTCCCTGAGAAGCAACTAGTCATCCATGCCTACCATGATACCTATGACTAGTACTTCCCCTTGCCACGAAGATGAACTAGGAGTTAGAGAAAATGAAGGGGGTGAGCTAGGGAACAAAAGAGGGACTAGAGAGAGCACCCAAAGACTGGAAACTAGCCACGAGTCGAGGAGAACATAGGGAAACAAGAAACAGGGCCAAAAAGAATGGAAAACCTAACCAAGGGAGGAAATTAAATCTCTAAGGGATGATAGTGACAACAAGAGACCATATGTTTCCCCTACCAAGAGCCTTTATTTCCAAAAAATGTAAGTTAACTATCCAAATCTAGAACATTGTACTAGAGGAATGACCAACGCAAAGTCGAAGTACTCCACCAAAAATATAGCACCTTCCATCAATGAATGTGGACAAGCACGATCATAGTCACAAAATTCCAAGTATATCATCAAGGAAAGAGTGAAATACAGGTGTACGAGAGCCCGTGCCTAATTAACTTCATGTAATTTCTTCCCTAACATCCCATTCAGGAACCTAAAGTTGAAGGACATGGGGCTAGGATTTGATCCCCTTATCTGTGCAAAGGTCACGATACTATTTAATATAATATCTCTGGGTGAAACCACACGTTCGACCACTACCTAAAGGTGACCCCATGGCTCCAAGCTAGGCCCGTATGGGAATTGAACCTTGCCCAACGGTGTGAATAACACAAATTTAAAAATAAATAAATAAATAACCACATAAAATGTAAAAAACAAATTTACCAACGCCTTTAAAAAATTAAAAATAGAAACCACTAAAAAATCGAGTCGAAAAATAAAATAAAATAAACACACTACAAAATCAACCTAAAAAAAACACACTACAAAATCAACCTAAAAAGAAGCACGAAACGTAAAAAAACTAAAAATAAAAAAATAATAAAAAAATCAAATTAAAAAGTAATTAAAAAAACAAAAATCAAAATGGGGGAGGGTGATTCTCGAAATCCCCCTTCTCCCCAATACCCACCCAAACCCCTCGTTGCATGTCCCCCTTCCTCCCTCTTCTCCCCATCCTTCTCCCCCTCCCTGCCCCCTACCTCTCGATGCCACCTGTAGACCACGACAATAGGAGACAAGTTTGGAACCCGTCATTTTTTATCATAGTCCACAGATTGCATAGGGAGGTAGGGAGTGTTTCTCATCAGAGTGGAAAGTTTGGAACTTGACACCTATTGGTGTGGTCTATGAGCAACAAGAGGAGGTAGGGGATAGGGAGTGGGGGAGCAGGGAGGGGAAGGGGGATAGTATGGGGGAGAGAGGGAGGGGGATGGGTGAAAGGGGCTTTGGGTGGGCATGAGGGTAAGTAATAGGGGGAGAGGTGATTCTAGGAACCACACCGCCCCTCCCCCCCTGCCTTTGTTTTTTAATCAATTTTTCTTTTTATGTTTTTTTTAGTTTTCTTTTTAGGTTTGATGTTTTAGTGTGTTTTTTTTATTATTCAAGTTTTATTTCCAATTTTTTTACAACAATTTACTTGATATATCATGCCCAAATTTATTCATCACCTTTCTTTCAAGCCAAGAGAAGCTAAACACCACCACAACTTCTCTAACAATAATGATTTCGTGAACATGTCTACACAATTTTCTTTTGTATGGACTTTTTCCAGAGCCGCTTCACCTTCATTAATAACATGTCTTACGAAATGGTATTTAATAGGAATATTCTTTGTCTTACTATGATAAGCTGGATCTTTAGCCAAATGAATATCACATTGACTATCGCAGAATAGTTCTGCCTTGTCCTACATCCTTCCAAACTCACCCATCAAACCTTTTAACCAAATTTCCTCCTTGCAAGCATGTGAGGTAGTTATATATTATGTCTCAGTAGTGGATAAAGCAACTATGTTTTGAATCTTTGACATCCAACTAACAGTTCCACTTGCAAGAGTAAAGACATATCCTGAAGTTGATCTCTTTTTGTCCAAGTTAGCTACAAAATCTGAATCGACATAACCACATAATAAATAACTAGAACCATTATAGGTAATACAATAGTTACTTGTGCCCCTAAGATATTGAATCACCCATTTCATTGTTGCCCAATCCTCTTTACCTATATTTTCCATGTATCTGCTGACAACACCAACTTCATGTGAAATATTTGGTCTAGTACTTACCATCGCATATGTCAAACTTCCTACTATATTAGCATATGGTACATGAGACATATACTCCTTTTCTTCATCATTACTGGGACACAAACTTGAAGAAAGATTGAAATGGGAAGCCAAAGGGATTTTTATTGGTTTCAAATTATTCATACCGAATCTAATAAGTATTTTCTCCACATACTTCTATTGCGATAACCACACCTTACCATTTTTCCTATCTCTATGTATCTCCATGCCCAAGATTTGATTTGTTTCTCCTAGATCCTTCATACCAGATGTACTAGCCAACTAAGCCTTTAGCTTGTTGATTTCAACCATGTTTTTTTCTTGCAACAAGCATATCATCAACATATAACACCAAAATAATGAATATACCATTTTCCAACTTTTTAAAGTAAACACAATAATCATATTCACTTCTTGAAAAAAAATGGATCACCATGAAGGAAACAAACTTCTTGCACCATTGCTTGGGACACTACCTCAGGCCATACAATGAGTTATTAAGTTTGCAAACAAACATTTTATTGCGATCCTGAAAAAACCCTTTTGTTTGTTCCATATGTATTTCCTCATCCAAACCTCCATGTAAAAATGTTGTTTTAACATCCAATTTCTCTAAATCAATATCAATTAAAGAAACTAGTGCTAACACAACACAAATTGAAACAAGCTTAACAAATGGTGAAAACAATTCATGGAAATCAATACCTTCCTTTTTTGAATACCCTTTTGCTACCAGTCTTGCTTTATACCTCTCAACTTTATTATCAACACCCTTTTTCAGTTTGTAGACCCACTTGCAACCAAGAACCTTCTTGTCCTTTGGAAGTTATACTAGGTCCCATGTTTTATTCCTGACTAAGGCACCCATTTCTTCTTTCATAAATTATTTCCATTTAGCACTTTCAGTACCATCCATCACTTCCTGATAACAACTAGGTTCCCCATCATTAGAAATCAAATCCACGGATGAAACATACTCGTCATGCCTTCTAGGAGGATTCTTGACCCACGTAGATATCCTTAGAGATGGTTGAGGCATATACACATTTTCTTGTATATTTTTTGCATCCTCATCTTCTTCCTTTGGAACTTCTTCATGCTCCTTCTTTTTTGAAGATGGGTGAGTCTCCAACTAAACTTGTTGAGTTTGTGGTACATGTTCTTGTCTCATTTCAACATCTACCATATCTGATTTTATGAGTGAGGATTCATAAAATACTACATCTCTACTTATGATGATTTTGTGGGCAGTAGGATACCACAATTTGTATCCCTTAACTCCGTCACCATAACCAACAAAGACATATTTCTTTGATCTAGGATCTAACTAGAACATTGATCTTTAGAAATAAGAGCATAAGCATCACAACCAAATATTCTCATCATTGAATAATCAAATGAATGACATGTCCATACCTCTTCTGGAACATTAAATTTTATTGAAGTTGAAGGTGATCGATTTAACAGATAGCATGTTGTAAGAATTTCTTCTGCCCACAATGCATGTTGTAACTTGGAATTACGGAGCATGCTCCTTTCTCTCTCTAGAAGAGTCATATTCATGTGTTCGGCAACACTTTTTCTCTAAGGATTATAGATCATGGTTTTATGTATTTCAATCCCAACTTCCTTGTGATAGTTTTCAAATTCCAAATATGTGAACTCACCTCCATATCTATTCTTAAACATTTGATTGACCTGTCAGTGATCTTTTCAACCAAAGCTCTAAATTGCGTAAAAGAATTAAATACATCATCTTTTCTTTTAACTAAATAGATCCACACCTTTCTAGAGTAATCATCTATAAATATTACAAAATATGACTATCCTCCAAAATAAATTGTAGGGGATGGTCCCCAAACATCTGAATTAATGTAATCAATGATACCTTTACTTATATGTCTTCATGTTTTAAAATTTTGTCTACATTGTTTTCCAAAAACAAAATTCTTGCAAAAATTCAAATTCAAAGATTTTAAGCTTGGAAGTAACTTAAGATCTACCGGTACCTTAAGGCCTTTCTCACTCATATGAAACAAACACTGGTGCCATAAACAAGTAGAGTCACTTGCACTTTCAGATATTATTGTTCCTTGATCTGATTCAGCTCTTCCTTCTAGCTGATAAAGATTCCTGACCTTTTTATCCTTCATGACTACTAAGACGCCCTTGGACACCTTCAGTACCCCACCTTGAACTATAAATTTATAACCACCAAAATATAGAGCTCCTAAAGATACTAAGTTTTTTCTAAGTTCGGGTACATGCCTCACATATGTTAACATTCTTACAGTATCATCATACATCTTAACCATGATACTACCAATCCCAATAATTTTACAAGAAATATCATTTCCCATAAAAACAACATCGTCATCTATAGATTGGTAAGTTGAGAACCAATTCCTATGAAGACAAATATGATGAGAAGCACCAGAGTCTATTAACCAATCCTAATGATGTTGTGAAACATTACAAGTATATAAGACCTAATCAACCATACTTGAACTTGAACTTGTTGTAGCTGAATTTGATTCCTTTGTGGAGTCATCTTTGGATGTTTGTTTTCTTTTCCAACAATCCTTCTTGAGATGCCCACATTTGCCTCATACATCCTTCTCCTCATCATGCTAACTCACACCCTCATACTCTCGACAAATCACGTTCTTATGGTTGGTCATGCTAAATGATTCCCCACATTCCATTGGCTTCTTATCTCATTCAGTACTAGTATACCATCTGCATTCCACTCCATCACACATTCACCCATCCAAAGAGACCCACCTTAGGGGCCCCATCCCTATTCACTTTGACCGCTATAGCCGCATACGACAAAATTGCTTGGTTGCATGCTCAAAACACCAACATCCTTGTGTGTAATGTATCTAAATTCTTTTATTCATTAATAATTCAAAAACACCAAAACACTAAAAAATATTCAAAACACCAAAAATGAGGGAAACATCAACACTCGTACCATATTTTTTGATGGTATCTCTTTCAAACTCAATAGCAATCCTTGTCACCCTTGGATGAATAATCTGTACTCAGTTACACATTTTTCAATGGGTCTAGTTGTCTACAATACTTCTTGTGTCCCAGTACCAATCACTATGATTCCAAGAGTTTCCTTCATCAACTATATTTTTTATTGTCTTCATGTATCCTTACTCCCAGTCTAGTATACATCAATAATTTGGTTATTCCCCGACATCAGGTCATGTTGTGTCTAGTTGGTTTTTACTACTACCCTTGTTATCCATCATTTATGCTCCACTGAAGGGAAGTCTTGAGTGCCATCCTCATTTGAAAAAACTCATCTATCATTATCATAGTCCTCCCCCATTATAATTCATTACTTGGCTTATCCTTTGTTGATCCTAAGGGACCTCTTGTCCTTCACTCTCACCTATTCACTTCTATTGGCACCAAATCATGTTATTCCAAAAGTGTTGTTGTATTTTTGTTCCCATTTCCATCATTAATGGTGAACCTCAGACTGGACAAAGAGCGTCATCATTGCTCTTTTTTTTAGTTCCCCCCAATGTTCGA
The DNA here is from genome assembly GCA_009831015.1 of Picea engelmannii. NCBI lineage: Eukaryota > Viridiplantae > Streptophyta > Pinopsida > Pinales > Pinaceae > Picea > Picea engelmannii. Next base: position 3,633 of record ML840338.1, on the reverse strand, counting down.
CATTAAATCAATATCACATTGGGGTGGGTCATACATTGCAATGGTTGCAAGTTCCATTTCCAGTTGAAGAAACCTGTGTTTCTACAGTTATCAATGCCCTCTAGTGGAAACCCTCTTCACATAGCTTCCTACAATTTCTATGGCCCCTCCTAGTGAGCAATCCTCTGTTGTTATTAGAACCTCTATGGGAAACACATGTTTCCACATAAAGTATTTTTCACTTGCAAGACTATTCACTATTCTTACTATATAGATGGATCATAATGTTAAGACATGTTCACAAATAAAACATGTCTACTATTGTAATGTATTTTGATAATTTCACAAGCATGGAAATGCATACCTCATTTGTATAAGAGATCGTCAACACAAGTATGTTTGGTTGTTTTTTAGGTGCGCTTCATCACTTTTCTGTAGGTAGTCTTTTCTTCTTGGTCAAATCTATCTCTCTCTCTATTAGTCTATACAAATTACAAGCATGTGGGACATAAAAAAAAATGATGTATTTTGGCTATATGAAATATCTTACCTTCACACATAAGGGAGCATCTTTATCATCTCAATTTCACTCATAAGAGACATTCAAGTGATTTTTCAAAAGCATCATCAATTGGAAATAATACAATTGATAATAAGGCTACTTTATGGCTACTTTACATCACCAAAAAGACCAAGCAAAAAAAACATTAGAAAGTGGGTTTTTATACACTTGTGTGGCCTGTCTGTACCAACATTTGCGCAACTTGTGCAACATTTCCTTTGAAATCTATGTAAGTTAGTTTACACAAGTGAGTGCAACCCCTTTGACGCATTTAAGGATCCAAGCCTTACTCGGGTGGCTCTAGGTTGATGTACATGAGAAATTTGAGCTCTCATCCTATTTATGAAGAGTACTTTTGCCTCCCAAAGTCCCTTTCAAGCATTGGGATCTCTATTTTGAATAAATGGATTTCACATTAGAACTTTGTCTTCACTGAGAGATTTAGAATTTGTCTATAAATGAAATCCATGGGAAAACATTTGAAAGGGAGAAGAATTGTAAGGTTATGTTATAGGAATGAGACTGGAGGTCATCTTTATTGTTCATCACCCTCATGTTTGTTTTTGTTTTTTTCCTCAAAGAACAACGACTTCTTCGTTCACCTTTGTAGTTTAATTTGTAATTTCATTTGAATGCATACTCTATTGCTTCGTTTTTTATGTAATAATACTCTTATGCTTGTCCCACAAATAACACTTACTATTATTTATCTTACAACGTAGCTTAACAAAGGATATTTTTCTCACCAATAAAAGAAAATTCCCAACACAAAGAGCCACTGTTGTTTTACTTGACATTTTTCTGCAGAACCAAGTAAAGCATTCAAGATCACAACTATCTAGTGAGGATTTAAAGTTTATACATACTGAACAAAGGGATGGGAACAAGATTTGATCTGTAAACTGTTGTGGATATTCCACTAGAATAGTTTGTCACAACAAATGTGATAAATGAAACTAAAATCTACACTATGAAGGTTAAATTCCTTTAGATTCTTGAATATTTAGTTATTGATTTTCGGATTATGCATGAAATAGATAAAATGTAGAAAATGGAGAATAGTAAAATACAATCACACACCATCCACAAAAGAACACAAATATTTTCTCTAGAAAACCCTTATGGGAGAAAATCCAGCTAGAATATGAGGCTTCTCTGCTCTCTTTTTTATGGTATGGAAATAATGCAATTATAAAGGAGAAGGCACTCTTTATGGAGTTACTTGAGACCTATGGCCTGTTAGGCTACTACAGAGAATTAACTCCCTTTGTTATGCTCTCTAATTTACCAGTCCTATTTGTCCTACTCTACTATGGAACAAAATACAATAACATAGAATGGAACCCCATGTCCTCCTAGCAGCTCAGTATTTAACACAACCTGATAGCTATCTAGGGGTAGGTTTTTTACTTCCTCAACCCTCAATGGTGATAGGTTTTGGACCTTCTAAAATTCTCTTAGAAAATACACTGCGTGGCTATCCCCACATGTCTAAGTAATGGATGTTGACGTGGCATCCACTCACACCATGGTGATCAATACGGTAGGTCAACTTGCGTGAGGCATAACTTTCGCATACGAACTTTGATTTACATGATTCTTGCACCATTGGAAATGTATCAATGTGTAGAATATAGAATCTTCCTCCATTGTAAGGATTGGACCAAAAAAATGGTTTTTGATGCCTCAAAGTGGCTTAGGAAGATTTTAGATGGTTTTTGGACCTAAATTTCCAAATTTGGACCATTCATTGAAATGGTCTGCAAATTGATTCCTCCAATTTTCCACCCACTGAGATAGATGAAAAATAATATAACGATCTAATCCGAATCAAAATTTGAAACCTTTCAACACTATGGAACTAAGAAAATAATAAACTAAATATGTCTTATAAAAATAATATGAAATTCATGAAATTTACTATAAAATAATATTGAGAAAATAAATCTTAATATTTAAGAATTTAATAATAAATTTAAAATCACTTTTATACTATGTTAGTGTATGCCCTCTCATCTACTTTATTGGAAACCAATAACTAAAGTAAAATCCACTGATATAAGACAACATATGCATATGAAAACCTAAGTGAGATGAAATGAAACTCATCATCTCTTTAGATTAAGTTTTTAACTCTCATCTACTTTATTGGAAACCAATAACTAAAGTAAAAGCCACTGATATAAGACAACATATGCATATGCAAACCTAAGTGAGATGAAATGAAACTCATAATCTCCTTAGCTTTAGTTTTTAAGTATAATTTTTAAAAAGTTTTATCACCTTTTTTTTAAGTTATAATTTTTAAAAGAGTTTTATAACCATATTTTCACTTTTTATGGTCAATAACAACCCCTCATGTAATTATTTCAAATTAAACTTAAATATATATTTTCGAGGTTTTCCAAAAAGAAAGACCAACCAGTGAAGTCATTCGAGGGGACACTTTAGTTTAACTTACTTGGTGCCTTGCTCGTCATTGGCTTACTTGAAATCGACAATGTATAATCAATTTATAAAATTTTGAGCAGCCTTCACCAAGTTTCCATCTAATTTTTCTACATTCCAGTTGTTTGAGGAGATGTAGTGATGGATTTTTGGATTAAGAATAAAGAGGTAGTGATTATACTTTGTTAAGAACATCAATGAATACTGGTGTTCACCAAATATGTGATGTCTATATTGATTCCATGTGGGTCTACCGTGCAAAGTCCATGTCACCTCCTAGTCTATAGTAAAGACAAAATAAATGTATATGAAATGTGTGTGGGCCAGAAGGAACCTATTTGCTTCAGTTTTCACCAGTCGGGGAAAATGAATTGTTTCATCTCTATGCATAAATTGCAGATTTGAAATCTAGAATGTGAACTCTTGATTGTCTCTCACGCTAATGTTTTTCCTAATACTATCACTACTCAAATAATATTTCTTGCTTATGTGGAAATTTACTATGCTACTTAACCTATAACCTATAGAAGAAAAAATCGGCAACGTCAAGTGTAAACTTGTTGTAAGGGGGAAAGAGGTCATACATCAAGAGGGGGTGAACCCTAAAATTACTTGAAACATTAAGAATTATGGAATCACGATGC
>ML840337.1:15527-42012 GCA_009831015.1 Picea engelmannii | reverse complement strand
AAAGAATATTGCCAGATGGAAAAAATCCGTCCGACTAAATATTTACATGAAAATCGAGGACACTGTCACTGTGTCGTTCGATTTGACTTTCCACCTTTCGGCCGAAAAATAGTTCGACCGAAAAAAGTATCTTTTGGCCGAAAAATACTATTAGTTCGGCTAAAAAAATGTTTTTCAGAATTTTGGAGACCAGATTGTCACGAAAGTGTTACCCACCTCCATGATTTCACCCAAGAGAGTTTCTCACAATTGATCATTATAAAATTATCCTCGATGATCTTTAAATAGAGATCACGGACCAATCAGATGTTAAGCCACTGATCAATGTAGCTATTAAGATCAAGGAGAATATGAGCCTTCAGATCACTCTATGTCTAGAACAAATCATGACCATCGGATTACAAATTCATACTAATGCATACTAAATAAAAACACTAAGAAACACACTTTAACCTAATGAAACATTAGATCAAGTTGATCTTAACTAACTCCTATGTGTCTAAATATCCTAACACCCCCCCCTTAAGAAAAACTTGGGATAGGATTGAAGGATTTACATAGGTGAAAAAATAGGAGAAGGAAGGAGGCATTAGAGTCTATCTTCCCTTAATGATAGCTTCCTAAAATCCTAGTATAGATCGAAGTTTGGAAAACTTCACTTCTGTTAGTGACTTTGTGAAAATGTCTTCAACTTGATCTTTTGTAGGGAAAAATAACACTTCAATAACTCGATCATGAATGAGCTTTCTCATGAAGTGCATGTCTAGCTCAATGTGTTTGTTGCGCTAATGTTGAATTGGATATTTGGCGAGCTTGATGGAACTCTGATTGTCGCACTAGAGGGTGGTCAGATGCTGCTACTGGAATCCAAACTTTGAAAGGATCTTCGGAAGCCACAAGGCTTTGTTAGATGTACCGGCAATGTTGATCACTCCAAGTTGAAAAAGTTTATCTTGCTCTCTAATCATAGATTCACAAAAGGACTCAAGTGTGGGCTCTTTATAAGCACTCCCTAGAGCTTCTCTGGTGGCATAAAAGGTATATACAAAGATAGAATATGCACTACCAATATTATCAAGAATAACATAGATGCATCAATCATCCTTCAGATCTGAGTTACATTCTATACATAAAAGTCTAAGTTTTTTTAAAATAGATAAATAATATTCCATGCAAGGAAAATCATTGGGACTTAAATTCATTAACTAGATTTTCAATCTGGTGGGCTCAAATCACATTGTTTTTACCAAACACAACTTCAAGTTTTTCCCAAGCTTTATCTAGGCCATCAATTCCTTGAAGGTAAAATCGTAAGTTGGGAGAGATGGACATTATGATCAATCCATGTGCTTCGTCGTTCTCATTATTTCATTTGGATTTATTTTCATCATCATAGGGGGCTTGTTCTTTTCCCAAGGTAATTTGATACAATCTTTTACTTATGAGTACATCCTCTATATGGAATTTTCGTGAGAAGTAGTTGGTATTGGTAAACAAAAGATCACTTGTAGAATCCATATAAAAATATAAATATAATATGGATTCAAAATCTAAAATGGATGCTTTCGACCAAAATATCACGAAAAAATATGTTGTTTCAAAAAAATGGCACTAAAATGGAGTTCAGATGTGAAAGTTATGCTATTTTGAAAAAAGGCATAAACAGTAACAAAAGAGCCACACGACAAGCGGAAGTTGGTCCATGCAGTGATGCTTCTCCTTATCTAATTTTTTCTATAAGCTAATGCACTTTACAATGAATGCATGCAATATTTCAAAAAATAACAAAAAAAAGACTTGAACCCAAAAGTTCTTACTAAATAAAGCAACTTTCAACCAAGTGAGCTATTGCAAAACACAACATAATTTTAAGGAGGATGGGGTTGTTGTTGTTGTTGTTGCAGCTTTTCCTCAAGGCATGTACTTAAAAAAACTTATTTTCATGTGTTCACATGAAAAAAAATCACTTCTCGACAACAAAAAAATGGTTAGATCTCGGTTACCTTACCTAGAAAATGCAAGCTTTCTCTCTATTTTTTATTTGTCGATATTGTACATAGTGTATGGAAAAGAGAATACACAAACAAGAAAACACTTTTCTCTATGTTAATGATTTTCCAAGATCGCAAAGAGAGTAGGGAAAATAACATATGTAGACTAGAAAGAGTAGCAACCTAGAAACAAAAACAGAAAGATGAATTATTGCCTTTATAAAAGAAATTTAAAAAAAGTGTGTATTCAAGATTTATACCTCCCGATCTAATTGAAATGGTCATATCTTGGGAAAACAAAAACCTTTTTGAGTGAAAGAAATGGAAAAGTCCTCTTGGTCCAGAAATGTAAGGAAATAAAAGAAACCATAGATGCATCAACATGGCTTCAATATCTCTATATACAACAAGAGAAGGTATTCAAACGAGCTCTGATACTATGTTTGACAACACATGGTATTCTAACAAAGGGCAAACACTTTCAGTAACCACTCACACAACCAAATCAAATATCAACACACAATTTTTTTTATGTGGTAAAACCCTAATGCGGAGAACATCTACAACCCCAACCAACATGGCCACATGAGGCAATTTGTTAATGCAAAAGAAAAATATTTTACAAGAGCGTTTCTCACAATCAATTATCAACAAATGACCCCAGATGGTCTTTAAATAGAGATCATGGACCAATCATGTGTTAATCCACAAATCAATGTATCCATTAATATTGAGGATAATATGAGCCATCATATCACTTTATGTATATAGCATATCATGACAAATAGATTACAAATGCATACTAAAGAAAAAAATTGAGAAACAGACTTTAACCTAGCGACACATAGACCAAATTTATCTTAACTAAATCCTAAGTGTTATACATATCCTAATAGATCCCCCATCATAATTGTTTCAAATGTGATTTAAAGTATATCGTTTGTATATACCATCGAGGACCAACTTGTGTTACATGCAAGACAAGTGTCCAATGATCTTGCAAATAAATTGTATATATATATATATATATATATATATATATATATCATTTGTGGCCAACTTGCATTGCATACAAGACAAGTGTCGAGTGAACTTGAAAATGAATGGCCTATATATATTGTTAATGATAAAATGGATGCATCATCACATCTTGAATAATGAATTAGAAATCTCATTTCGATAATTTATGTAACTTATACTCAACTTAGTGTTTTGAGCTTATTCTTGTGTTTTCATATTTGGTTATTTAAACTAGTCTTTCACTTATGGTTATTCATGTTTATTTATGAACTTATTTCATTATGTTTATTGTGATTTCATATTTCACGTTTTGAAATGAATTGTATCTAACAAACCAAGAATTAAAATGGTTTCCAACATGAAAACAAGTATGGAAAACTCTTAGGAAACATCTCTTAGATGTTTTCCAAAATTTTCAAAACATAACACCTTTGTAATAATGTAAAAGTTGTTTTTCTTAATTCTTTAGATTATGTGATGGGGAAAAGACTTATAATTCTTGATTTTTTTTATTTGGTTATTTAAACTAGTGTTTTACTTATAGTCATTTGTGCTTATTTTTGGACTTATTTCATTATGTTTATCGTGATTGCATATTTCACGTCTTGAAATGAATTGTATCTAACAAACCAATAATAAACAAGTGTTGCATGGCAGCGTAGTCCCTGCTGGGTTGGAATGGGGATACATGCACTTCTATGGCGGGACTGAGGGAGAATGAGAAGCCTGAAGAAGGGGACAGAAATCAAAATTGCAGCAGAGATGTGGCAAGCAACATGAAGTACAGGTGATATCCATGCATAAAATGACTCATGGCACTGTGCGACACGTCATCCATAAGACGTCAGGCTGCTACATGACTCCGGGAGAATGTAACTCCAGGAGTAATTCTGAATCCCTGAAGAGCCGGACTCCCAAATTCTCGAATTAGTTAATCATAATATTATATTAATATGTGGTTAACAAGTAATTAGTGAGAAAGTCACTTTGTGAGAAATTAGAAAGCCACGGAAGAGAACATATATCCCCATCACATGTGAGTTGATATATTGTTCCTACCTTGTATGTTTTATGTGTTTAATGTATTTATGAAATTCATTCATAATGATCTATGTATACTTCGAACTGACTTTCATCCCAATATCTAGAGTTAAGTACAATTTCCATAGTCACTTCTTTAATTTTTCCCATGGACAAAGTAAGCAACATGCATTTCATTCTATTAAACAGATCATCTAGCTTGTCTGTCTCTATATGTGTTAGGGTAAATAAATTTATATACGGTGGACAAGAAACAAATATATATATATATATATTAAATGTGTCTAGTGTCGAAGATTCTTTGGTTTTCTTGTGTGACCTCTGTGTTTGTTAGTTTTTCCTATACATTTGGAGAGGTTGATCTGCAATTTCTCTCCAGGAAGAGGGCATATTTGTATAACACCAACTGGTTATCTTAGTATAGTACCAACTGGTATATTTGCAACATGTCTATCTAGTTGATTGTTTTTATTTGGCAATGACAAAAAAAATTGAAGGTTTCTATTTATGTGGATATTCTTGCAGATGTATTTACAACTTTGAACTTAACCCTTGAATCTATTAGCACTGAAATGGAAACCTAACAAGGATGTCAATCCTACTGCATTTTTTATATATGTGATACTCCTCTTTAACTTTTTCCTGGGGCATGTATAGTTCAAATGTGGGACTTAGAGAATTCCTGTCGTAATGACTTGAAGCAATACAAAACGATAGAAAATGTTTTTTTTCTTCTTTTTTTTTGAAATAAAGGTTCATGGAAAATAGGACCAAGAATCACACACATTAAACATTCAAATTAAATAAACACAATTTCCTAAAATCTAGCATAGTTGAAGATAAAAATTTCTGAGCACATAAATATAAAAGAATTTGACCGATATGCATAAAGAGAACTAATTTTGTATTCCAAAAACAAGGCTACAAGGCATCATAGAGATTGTTCCCGACGTAGTTTTCTTTGAAATTTATCAAAAAATAATAATGTCTGTTACATATTTCTGGAAATTTAATTGTGTTTATCATATAGACTAGGATTGGGGCTGCCACGGAACATAAAATAAATAAGTACAAGAAATAGGAATCTACAAAGAAGAGGTGGGCAACGATAGAGAGAAAGACCTGAAAAGAAGAAATTGGAAGTTATCAGTCTTTGGTTAGACATTTCTATTTAAAGAGGTGGAATAATTGGATTGATAAAGAAAGAAAGATGTGATCAGTATAGACTTACTATGATGGTATCTATTTCTCCCTTTTCTATTTTCTTGCTGATACCTTTTTATTGCTCTCATCGATGACCACTAGAATTGTGCCAACCGCTTGTTGCCCTTCGTCGTTGAGCTTGTCGATTTCCCTTTGGATCCATTCTTCAATGTAGCTTCTCATGGGGGCAACATTGATCTCATTGCAGATTTTTATGTTGAAAATCTCGTTTTCTAATTCCCATAGATCAATAGAAATATTACGCAGAGCTTGTTCAATTTCTTCATTTTGTATTGAATAGTCCACTAGCCAGTTGTCCACGTCATCTTGACCATATTCAAGGATTTCGTAAAATGTTTTTAAAGACAACCCATTAAAATTATCAACTTGTTCATCGAAGGCTTGCTTGGTTAAGGACAAGGAATTGAGGATTAATTTTGGGTCTTGGACCTCGTTGGTACTTCTGGCTAAGTCTATTTCGGTCAGCTTTCTAAATAATTCTTTGTTATCTCATATGTCTTGTTCACATGATTGGACAATGAGATGTAGGTTCTTAACTTTCTCTTTCCAGCATTATTTTAATTGTTTGATCTGGTTTGGGAAGGGGATATCTTCTTGTCTTCTTCTTAGATTTGACATGTTGGTGACATGGTTTCCAAAAGGGATGACCATCTCTAGATAGAAACATTCTTCATTTTTTAAATCCGCCTGCAAATGTTTGTGCAAATCATGTGCCCTCATTCCAAGGGAAGATATATTTTGTGATGTTTCCCAGGATTGAATAATTAGCTCTATTATTTTATTGATATTATTCTCCACATAGCCTCTACACGATGTCAAGAGGTTGGAGGATCCTTTTAACTTGGTTGCAGGGGTAGCAGGCATGGTCATTGCTAAAGGACTGACAAGCAATGGGATAGAAATCAAAGCTTCCTTCAATTCATTGATTCGGTCCTTCAGTGATGACAAGATGCCTCCAACGTCCGCCCACAGGATCGTTCAATCAGTTCATGAGCCGAAGCGGCTCATTTGGATTCCCTCCTGGAATCTCAATCAAAATCGATCCACAAGTCCTTTCGGAACTCCCCTATGCGAACAGCACTAGGCGCGAGCTCCTATCTTCCCAAGCGACCACAACGCTATGACCAAGGGCCTATCCCAAAGTCACTTGTCGAAATCTCGCGATCTCGCGAGTTCATGAGTCAAAGCTTCTGACTCTTCCTTTCCAATATTGTGATGCCTGAACCGACGAGACGGGTATGGCTCCTTTCCTTATCAGCGCCCTCCCCACATGTAACCATAGGCTAGGGCTTAAATGTCAGTGCCTCTCGTAACTCGCACCTTCGTGAGTTCGTGAGCTGAACTCTCGTGCCCTCCTGTTACGATCTCCCGAGACGTGATAGGTCAACGTCGGGTTGACTCCTCCCTTAACGCTTTTCGCTATTCACAACCTCGCAAGTTGAAGCGTCGAGCCTTCACACTCTTATCTCGTGAATCCCTGAGATGCTAGAATTCAACGGAGTGTTGACTCCTTTCTCCAGGCAATGCGTGTCCACCCGTCAACCACTCAGGTCTCACCTTATGGATCTTCCATGTGTCCACATGAGCCTCGGCTCTCGGCACTTCGCGACTTGGAGTACCCAATGCTTGGTCTCTCACCTTGCGAACTTTCGAGTCCGTGAGATCTCTCGATCTATGCCACCTATCCTCCTCAGATGGACGGCTCCTGGTCTTCTCACCACTCGTTAAGTCAAAGACTTCCTCTTCCAACCTCTGCTTCCCGAGTCCCCGATGTGGGTAATCTCACAACACGCGCTCGCTCCCAAACGAATGGCTTAGATCAGATCTCGCTGATTCGGGGCTTCTGGTGCCAATTGACTCTCCTCATGTCCTCGATATCCCTGATATCCTGAGCGCCGATGTCTTTTGAGATTCTCACCCTCTTGTTTACGAAGTTAAACCCCGTACATCTTCCAACCGATCTGACAGCTGTCGGGTATTACCTTCTAGATCTGACGGTTCAGATCCGTCCTTCTTGTGCACTCCTCCCTCTCCTTCATGTACATGGGAAATCTGATGGTCCAAGATCTATCAGCTGATCCAATGGCCAATATTGCTCCTCCCGAGCTGTTGCGCATTCTCTTCTGGCCTTGGAAGGATTTCAAAAGACAAAGACCTCAACCTTTGTTCCCTTTCTCTGCGAGCTCTACAATCTGAGTCCTCGACTGTGCCCTTCAACGACACTATTCATCCTGAGCTTGTTCCTTTCAAATCCTTGAAGGATTCTTCAATTCATGCATCTCTGCAGAGTATTCACATGCACACAAAGTGTTGTCTCTCATGAGCTTCTCAAACACTCAATCCTCTAAGGAAATAATCCTTCTTCTTTCTCCCACAGATGGAGAAGTATGGATGCCCTCCTAGCTATCCTTCTGCTCAAGCAACCCCTTGCTGAGTCTACAGGGTGTTTAGCAACCCTGTGAAGATCCCTCAGTGGACTCTTTCTCTAATTTCTAGAACTCAAAGAGTTCTCTTCTCCCTATGCCTGTCTGCACACTTACTCAAATGCCCATCTGGCAGAGTATCTTCTCACAGAACTTCCAGCAGTTTTGTCCTCTGTGCACTCCTTGCGCCTACTCAATGCCCACTTGGCAGAGCTACACAGAACTCCTCAGAGCTTCGGTCTACAACTGTGTCTTCCTCCACACAGCCTTGCCTCCAAGGTATTCAGCAACCTTAAGGTCTTCCTCCTGAGTTGATGATTCCAGCTCCTGTGCCACAACACATCTTTGTGTGACTCCGCAGAGTTTAGAAATGCAACCTCTGTGCACGGCTATCAGAACCCGCAATGTTCTGTCACACCCTCCTGGTGTGAAGCCTCAAAGACTTCTCAAGCCTGAAATCAAGAACTCCTACAAATGCCTAACATACATCTACAACATACATTCATATCATAAAATAGAACACTCACAGACATCCATTCAACACAGAGTCATGCAGGAAAAACTGCTCTTTGTATTAAATATGGAAAATGCCTGTATTTACAAGGTGTTCCTGAGCATGGCCTGTAACAAGGTCTCAGATCTTCTCTTCTTCTCTCTACTTGCAGATTCTCTACTCTTCTCTCTCTCTCTCGACTAACTACTAAAGAGATACCATCGATCTTTTTACATGAGGGGGCTCTTTGAGCTCTTCTCTCCAATCTACCTACCCTATTCAATTACATTGAATGGGCTGTCTAGTCCAGCATCTGGATATAGATCTCAGCCTTACAAAACATTAAATTCCTATCTACCTAATGCCTGCATAAAGGCACAGCTTCCCAGCTCAACAGCTTAAACATTCAATTACATTCAATTACAATTTAAAAGATGAGGGTTGCGCCTCTCTTTAACGCGCGACTTGAATTCGCTGGCATGGCTAGCTGGTTGGCTGACTGACGTGGAGAGATTCTCCTGCATCATACTCCTCAGCTGCAAAAATTCATGAGCTCCTGCTCATGAGCTTCCCATATCTGACGTTGAAATCCTCCCGGATCCCAAATCATCCTTTGGAGCTGTTCATTCGCTCCATCTTCCTGCTGTTGTTGCTTCCTTCCTTCTATTCAACCTCTCCTTGCTAATAGTTTCTACTAACCGGATCAACAGTTTTCTGATCATGCCGATCACTTCATCCAGCTGCTCCAATGGCTGGCCCTGTCCATGCAGTCTCATCAGCTGCAAAAACTTTCGGCACATAGGTAGATCATTGTGATCTCCCATGTTTTCTTCATCAGCTTCCAACTTCACCTGTTGGATGTGCACGCTATGCACCTTCACCCTCTCTTCCAGGGCTTCAATTTGTTCCCATGTATCAGCAAAACAAATGTTGTTTTCCCCTTCTTCTTCTTCTGCAAACTCCCTTGTTGCAGTCTTTTCAGCTTCCTGGCTGAAAATATTGAGCCATTCTTCAGAATTCTCATCATCCTCTTATTCTTCTTCTGTTGTCAGCTTCAGTGCTACAGCTTCTTCAGCTTCCTGGCTGAAAGCATTGACACACTCCTCTGAATGCTCATTTTCTTCTTCGTCGGCTTGGGCAACTTTCAAAGTCTGCTCCAATTCTTCTTCTTCCCTGACAGTCACAACTGACTGTTCTTCTGTTGTTGTTGCATCTGCAATACAAATTTCCGTCTCCTCCTAGGAAAGTGGCAGGAATACTTTGATCCCTCCAATCATCATAAGATTTCTCATATCTTCCTCTTCTGTCAGTTGCATCTGCTGATCTAAATCCATCTCTAAATTTATGAGACCCTCAGACAGTCTCATCTGCTCTATCAGCTCCTCAGGCTGATTCCAACTCACTTCTGAGTTCATGAGACCCACAAATAGTCTCATCTGCTCATCTTTGCCCACCTGGCAATATGGGATGCTTCTACTTCTCTCCTGGCATACTATGAGATCAACCGATCCCATCTTCATCAGCAACCCTTGCTGAATTGAACTCACCTCCGAGTCCATGAGACTTTCAGATAGTCTCGAAGTTTCATCTCTGCCCACCTGGCAATCTGAGATGCTTCTGCTGCCCTCCTGGTAGTCTTCGAGATCCCGTAGTGACCTCATATCATTGCCCAGCTGGCAATGTGAAATTCCCTGGCTGTCCTCATGACATTCTCTGAGATCCCGCAGCGCCCTCATCTCGTTGCCCACCTGGAAAATTGGAATTTCTTCTCTGCCCTCCTAGCAGTTCTTGAGATCCTCAGTTGATCTCAATTCATTATCCGCATCATTGAGACCTCTCCCAGTCTCTAGTTCACACACCTGAACCATTTCCTCTTCTGGTCCATTGAGGTTTTTAGCATACCTCATCCATCCTCTTAACAGCCTACACTATCTTCTGACTATCAACTCCTTGACTGGCCATTTTTCCTTCGACTCCTTCATGGGCCACTCATACACCCATCTTCTCTTTGCTTTCTGCTGCATTCGCAGTTCAAGATTTTCTATATCTGCCCTTATTTCATAGAGCTCTTTATCCATTTATGCAATCTTTTCTGCCTTGCTTTTCTTCCCAGCATGCCTATGGTCCTTAGTAGCCATTGTACTGTCTCTGTCTGCTTTCCTAGAAAACCTGCTACTATCACTCTGCACTAAGAGTGTTTCCATCTTCATCCTCCAGTCCTCCTGACTATCAATGGACTGTTGCCTACCTGCAAACAAATCCTTACAGAGTCTCTAGCACTCTGTCTTCTTCCTTTTCTCTCTCTTCTTGAAATATAAAAACAGAGTTCAAGCTCTGATACCACTTGATGACAAGACTCCTCCAACATCCGCCCACAAGATCGTTCAATCAGTTCATGAGCCAAAGCGACTCATTTGGATTCCCTCCTGGAATCTCAGTCAAAATCGATCCACAGGTCCTTTCGGAACTCCCTTATGCGAACAGCACTAGGCATGAGCTCCTATCTTCCCAAGAGACCACAACACTATGACCAAGGGCCTATCCCAAATTCACTTTTCGAAATCTCGCGATCTCGCGAGTTCATGAGTCGAAGCTTCTGACTCTTCCTTTCCAATCTTGTGATACCCGAACTGGTGATATGGGTATGACTCCTTTCCTTGTCAACGCCCTCCCCACATGTAACCATAGGCTAGGGATTAAATGTCAGTGCCTCTCGCAACTCGCACCTTCATGAGTTCGTGAGTTGAACTCTCGTGCCCTCTTGTTACGATCTCCCAAGACACGATAGGTCAATGCTAGGTTGACTCCTCCCTTAACACTTTTCTCTATTCACAACCTTGCAGGTTGAAGCGTCGAGCCTGCACACTCTTATCCTGCGAATCCTCGAGATGCGAGAATTCAACGGAGTGTTGACTCCTTTCTCCAGGCAATGCGTGTCCACCCATCAACCACGCGGGTCTCACCTTATGGCTCTACCACGTGTCCACACAAGCCTCGGCTCTCGGCACTTCGTGACTTGGAGTACCCAATGCTTGGTCTCTCACCTTGCGAACTTCCGAGTCCGCGAGATCTCTCGATCTCTGCCACCTATCCTCCTAAGATGGACGGATCCTAGTCTTCTCGCCACTCGTGAAGTCAAAGACTTCCTCTTCCAACCTCCGCTGCCCGAGTCCCTAATGTGGGTAATCTCGCGACACGCACCCGCTCCCAAACGAATGGCTCAGATCAAATCTCGTTGATTCGGGGCTTCTGGTGCTGAGTGACTCTCCTCATGTCCTCAATATCCCCGATATCTCGAGTGCCGATGTCTTTCAGGATTCTCACCCTCCTGTTTATGAAGTTAAACCCCATGCAGATTCCAACCGATCTAACGGATGTCGGGTATTACCTTATAGATCTGATGGTTCAGATCCATCCTTCTTGTGTGCTCCTCTTGATCCTTCCTGGATGTGGGAAATCCGACGGTCCAAGATCTATCGGCTAATCCAACAGACGATATTGCTCCTCCCGAGATTTTGTGCATTCTCTTCCGGCCTTGGAAGGATTTCAAAATCCCAAGACCTCAACCTTTGTTCCCTTTCTCTACGAGCTCCACAATCTGAGTCCTCGCCTGCACCCTTCAACGACGATATTCCTCCTGAGCTTGTTCCTTTCGAATCCTTGAAGGATTCTTCAACTCATGCATCTCTGCAGAGTATTCACATGCACACAAAGTGTTATCTCTCCTGAGATTCTCAAACACTCAGTCTTCTAAGGAAATAATCCTTCTTCTTTCTCCCATAGATGGAGAAGTATGGATTCCCTCCTGGCTATCCTTCTGCTCAAGCAACCCCTTGTTGAGTCTGCAGGGTGTTCAACAACCCTGTGAAGATCCCTCAGTGGACTCTTTCTCTAATTTCTAGAACTCAAAGAGTTCTCTTCTCCCTGTGCATGTCTGTACACTGACTCAAATGCCCACCTGGCAGAGTATCTTCTCACAGAAATTCCAGCAGTTATGTCCTCTGTGCACTCCTTGCGCCTGCTCAATGCCCACTTGGAAGAGCTTCACAGAACTCCTCAGAGCTTCAGTCTGCAACTGTGTCTTCCTCCACACAACCTTTCCTCCAAGGTATTCAATAACCTTAAGGTCTTCCTCCTGAGTTGATGATTCCAGCTCCTGTGTCATAGCATGTCTTTGTCTGACTCCGCAGAGTTCAGAAATGCTACCTTTGTGCACGACTATCAGAACCCGCAGTGTTCTGTCACACCCTCCTGGTGTGAAGCCTCAAAGACTTCTCAAGCTTGAAATCAAGAACTCCTGCAAATCCCTAACATACATCTACATCATACATTCATATCATAAAATAGAACACTCACAGACATCCATTCAACACAGAGTCATGCAAGAAAAAGTGCTCTTTGTATTAAATATGGAAAATGCATGTATTTAAAAGGTGTTCCTGAGCACGACCTGTAACAAGGCCTCAGCTATTCTCTTCTGATCTCTACTCATAGATTCTCTACTCTTCTCTCTCTCTCTCTCTCGACTAACTACTATATATATACCATCGATATTTTTACATGAGGGGGCTCTTTGAGCTCTTCCCTCCAATCTACCTACCCTATTCAATTACATTGAATGGGTTGTCTAGTCCAGCATCTGGATCTATATCTCAACCTTACAAAACATTAAATTCCTATCTACCTAATGCCTGCATAAAGGAAGGGCTTCCCATCTCAACAGATTAAACATTAAATTACATTCAATTACAATTTAAAAGATGAGGGTTGCGCCTCTCTTTAACGCACGACTTGAATTCACTGGCATGGTTGGCTGGCTGGCTGACTGACGTGGAGAGATGCTCCTACATCATTCAGTCTGGCATTCTCTGCCTCAATGCCTCCAATGGAATCATCAAGAGTATCTTTGGTTTCTCGGTGAAGTCGAGAGATTTTGGATGGATGCATGTTCCTAAGGTTAGTATCTGAACGAGATTTCCTTTTCTTATTTCTTACATCTCTCTTTTCAATAATTAAATTTTTATATTGACTATCAAAAACAATGCTCTGGAATATGAAGGATTCATCCTCATCAAAAATATCAGTGTTAGCTATTTCCATTATGGGACTATGGTGGATCACATCCTCAGGCTAATCAACATTGCAGAATATGTTATCCAAATTAATCTCAAGTTCCATGTCTTCACTTTCAGTTTCGGGCTCTTCTGCTTTCCCGACAACATTTTTTATCTTCTTCCTCATGGGAAGCTTGTGAGAAATATCAATTTTACCGTGAGGAGGGTTCTTATCTCCTCCTCTGTTTGAAGAATTGAGGGTTTATTTCTTATTGGGGTGGGCCATTGGATCGATGCTTCGGGATGTCGTACTCTTGGGAGTGCTAGTCAAGGATTGGACACTCTTCTCACCGAGGCCTTTTCTCTGTTGTTTGTACAATTCAGTGGTTCTTTTCAATGTCTCTATGTCGCCATCATCAGGAGCATGAGTGTTGTCTCCATTGTCTCTATATTCATTTAGGCATGTATGGATAAAAGAGTTGTTGAAGCCAACTTCTAGTAAATGTTCTAGAAAAATCCCATTAGGGTCGAACCCTCTTAGCCTTTCAGCATATCTTAGGTTCAAGTTGTTGAAATGGCCTGCAAATTCGTCAATGTTGTTGATGTTCTTGAACACGAAGTCCCTGACTTTACAAGGCAGAGGAATGAACTGTATTTTTCTCTTCTCATAGAAAAAATGAAACCAGTAGTTGTATTTCCTTGCTATTTCTGTAACAAACATTTTTTCTGTAATGTGACATGGAAGGAAAGAAAGATTCTCCTTAGAGCCAAAATCCATTATTACAATGTAATTTTCCATTTGTTCAAGTGTTCCCTTCTTGTCCAAAAACTTTGTTTCCTGGTCAGACATCCAGGGAGAATCCTTTCCTAACAATAAGTCTTTGAAAATCGAGACAAATTCATTAAAAACCTCATAAAAACAATGGGAGGCCTTGTGCCTCCACAAGGCATGGTACCAGAAGGTTACTAGGCCGAATTCATAGTTTATCTTCTTGGACAGAGATAGTTTTGGAAACAGACAGCAATGCACTATTGAGAAAACCAAGTAGGATGACATATAAAATTTCTTTTCTTTGAATCATGACAATTGGGATCAGATTTCAATGGAAATTAGCTTCCCCCAATCAAAAATGGCTTGTTCCTTGACTGTGAAATACAAAATATAAAGAACCATGCGGGGAATGCTTGTTGTGGATTCATGTACCATTATTCTTGTAAACAACCAGGAAAGTTCCCGGAATGTATTTCTAAAAGAACTAACTTGCAACTTTGTGATATCTTCAAGAACTATTGTCGAGTCTTCTAGGAACTCGGGTAATAGGTTGAACCCATTATCATGTTGTTTTAGGAACTGCTTGCAGTCTTCTCCTCTAAAGGTCAATTTTGGCTCTAGAAATATTAACATATTGTGGAAGACCTAAGGTGACAAAGAAACAGGAGAGTGGTCCCACAATGGAATAATTCTTTGGCTTGAAATATATTTTTTGGCGCACCAAGAGACCACCTCCTTACAGTAAAAACTCTAGGGATGTAGCCTGCACGAGCAATTCCAAAGGTCCAAATTACTTCATTTTGGGTGGAAGGGGATGAATAGTAAGAGTATGACATAGACCACTAAAATTTGTGTTCCTCACGCCCGAAGATGTTCATTGTATCTCCACAAAACGTTTTTCGAGTTGTTTCCATAAGTCTACAAGAACGTCTGTTTGCTCCAGACGATGTTTGAAATGAACAATTGGAAGGGATAATATAACCCTCCACAAATATTGGTCCAATGTGTGTGAATGGGATATTTCCTCGAGCCTTTCGCTCATTAATTACAATCTCTACGATTGTTGCATGATGAGTTGTTAACATAAAATACTAGTAATTGCATACTTAGAAGTGTGAAGGTGGTGGGTACAACAAAGATAAATTAAGGATTGGATATTTCGTGAACCCGCAAACTTGACGACCTGCGAAAGATGGACCATTGATCCATGCAAAACTAAGACTACCCTTGAAAATTTGGCTAGATTCAGGCCCATTTGTTTTCTTGAATCTTACTCCTTCCATGATGTTTGAAATGAACACTCGGAAGGGATAATAAAACCTTCCACAAATATTGGTTTAATGTGTATCAATGGGATATCTCCTCGATCATTTCCCTCGTTAATGACAATATTTATGGCTCCTGCATGACAAGTTGTTAACATTAAAGCTTACTAATTGCATATTTAGAAAGAAGTACGAAGGTGGCGGGGACGGGGAAGAGAAATTAAGGAATGGATAATTATCGAAAGCAGTCGGTCGGGCTTCAAAATAGGGTTACAAGGTATAACCAAGAGAGGTGAGGGTCAGATGGTCAAATTGTATGTCTTGGAAGTTTTGAGTGAAAAACATGTATCACGGAAGAGGGAATGATGGGGTAGTCCAGCAGTCAATTTGTATATCGCAGAACTTTGGTTACTATTTGCAGGTCGTGAAACATTGGAAGCACAATCTTGAGCCCGCCTATCTGGGAACCCACAATTGAAAAAGTGGATAAGTATGGAATAGGGAAACGGTAGGTCAAACTCGTTTTCGCTAATATATTGAAATTTGTAATATATATCCCATTACCTGGCAAGATATTTTCTACATGTTTCTAGACAAGTTGTGTAGGGATAGTCAGTGTCACTGTCTCCTCGATCCTTTTTCTTATTAATGATGATCTTTACAGTTGTTTCATGATGAAATTTTAGCATTAAAACTTAGTTGTTTCATACTTGGAAAGAAGTGTGAAGGTGGCGGGAACATGATACAATGAATAGGAATTAGATATTTTGTGAACCCACCAACCCAAAGATCCACGAAAGAGATTCCAAGAAATGGCCAAGTATGGAAAGTGGTTGGACGGGCTTCAAACTAGGGTGATAAGGGTTCTCTAGTAGACGTGAGGCCCTGACGATCAAATTGTATGTGTCGGGACTTTTGATTGCAAAATGTGTAACATAGAAGAGGGGATGATGTGGGAGTCTGGAAGTCAATTTGTATATCGTGGAAGTTTGGGATATCTCCTTGATCCTTTCACTCATTAATGACAATCTTTACGGTTCCTGCATGAAGAGTTGTTAGCATTAAATCTTACTAATTTCATATTTAGAAATAAGTATGAAGGTGGCGGGGACAGGGAAGAGAAATTAAGGAATGGATAATTATCGAAAGCGGTCGGTCGGGCTTCAAAATAGGGTTACAAGGTATAACCAGGAGAGGTGAGGGCCCAATGGTCAAATTGCATGTCTCGTAAGTTTTGAGTGAAAAACGCGTAACACGGAAGAGGGCATGATGGGGTAGTACAGCCGTCAATTTGTATATCGCGGAAATATGAGTATTGTTTGCATGTAGTGGAACATTGGAAGCGCAATATTGAGCTCGCCTGTCTGGGAACCTGCAATCGAAAAATTTGCCAAGTATGGAATAGGGGAAATGGTAGGTTGGACTCATTTTCGCAAATATATTGAAATTTGTAATAGGTATCACATTACCTGGAAAGATATTTTCTGCATTTTTTTGGACAAGTTGTGTAGGGATAATCAGTGTGACTATCTCCTCAATCCTTTTTCTTATTAATGACGATATTTACGATTGTTTCATGATGAGTTGTTAGCATCAAACCTTAGTTTTTGCGTACTTGGAAAGAAGTGCAAAGGTGGCGGGCACAGGAAACAGTGAATAAGAATTGGAGATTTCATGAACCTGCCAACCTGAGGATCCACGAAAGAGATTCCAAGAAATGGCCAAGTATGGAAAGCGATCAGACGGGCTTCAAAATAGGGTGACAAGGGTTCCCCAGTAGACGTGAGGCCCCGACGGTCAAATTGTATTGCTCAAGACTTTTGAGTGAAAAATGTGTAACACGGAAGAGGGGATGATGTGGAAGTCCAACAGTCAATTTGTATATCGCGGAGGTACGGGTGATTTTTGCAGGTCACAGAACAATGGAAGTGAAATCTAGATCTCTCTTGCCTGGGAATCTGTGATCGAAAAGGTGTCTAAGTATGGAATGGGGAAGCGCTCGGTCGGAGCCGTGATATAAAACCATGAGTAGAAATGTGAACCCATGAGTCTGCCAACCCACGCAGTTAGACATTTTCGGAAAAATGACTAAGTAACCAGAAAGAGAAATTAGAGAGGAAAAAGAAAGGGGAATTTGGTTAAGTATAGAAGAGGGAAAAAAAGGGGATAAAAGAGAGTGGGAAAATAGAAAAGTGGAGGGCAATTTTCGTAAGTGGGAATTGGTCTCAAAAAATCCCCATTGTTGCAAAATCATCATTTTCTAGTCCAATATTTTATCCACATACTCATTTTATAGTGTGCTTGTATCATTAAAAAGGGTGTCAGAAAATGCAAATATAAACTATAACTTGATTTTTTACTATAACTTGTATAGTTGATTTACAGGCACTATTGATGTTTGGATTTTGTAGATAACAGTGGGTTAGGATAAGTTTGCATTCTTACTGTGATAAGGCCTTAAAAAAAGTAGAATAAGTAACAAGTTTTTCCAATTCAATTCTCACACAAAAATAAAATTCTTTGATCCCATAATATTTATCTTTGTTGATTCGATAATAGGGAGGTTGATTTTGTAGATTATACTATTGGTCATTTTAGGCGACTGGGGTGCGTCAGCCAATGCTTTGTTGAAGATTTGTTTTTATTGCAACCTGTGGGAGTAATTGTGTTTTTTGATACATTGTTCAATGCCTTGGAATATTATTTTAAGTATTAAACTTACTGCATGATGAGTTGTTAGCATTAAAGCTTAATAGTTGCATATCTAGAAATAAACTTATTGTACTGTCAACTTGATCGTAACTATAACAACGACGAACTTGAATTTTAATATTTTGGTTGATTTCATAGCCCCATTTGACTTCAGCTAGCACATCTTACTTTTTTTTTTCAAAATATTTGCGAAGAAGAAATTTGGTAATTTCATTAATAAAGTAAAAGTGCTAAAATAGAAGCCAGAGTAAGGAAAACCAATAAAACAAAACTTCTTGGTCAACGCCCCAACTCTGACATCGTGAATTAGTGTTGTTATGTTCTATCTATATTACGAATGGAATTGAATGTTGATTTTAAACTGTGTGAAATTCATTTATGTTTCAATAAAATCCTCATGTGATTGACAAAATGCATTGTCATATAATTGTTCAAAGGTCCATATTTGATCAAATTACCTAAACCAATACAATATTTAATAATTAGGATACTATTGAACCATGCAAACGAGAAGAAGTGTGAAATCCAACAAATAAGCAACAACCAAGATTCCAAGGTAATTTTTTAATAATAAATATATAAAAAAAATAGTGGGTACTATATATTTATCCATAAGCACTTGATTGAGTTCTTTGCATTGAAGAATTGAACATATTTTCCATAAACATAGGTAGAGACGTTACAGGAAAAAAAAACATGCATACAATTATGTGTTGTTCATCTACCATGACAGCATGCAGGAGGCATCAACAATCTCTTGAACATGCATACAAAAATTATTATCATTGTTTTTTTAGGAACTCCTTCCAGTCTTCTCCTTGGAAGGTCAATGTTGGCTATGTAAATCTCAACATATTGCAGAAAACCTGAGGTGATAAAGAAACAGGAGTGGTTCAGTAGTAGAATAATTCTTTTTCTTGAAACAGGTCTCTCGGCGCACCAAGAGACCACCTCCTTACAGTCAAAGACTTCAGGGAAACAACCTACATGATAAATTCTAGAGGTCCAAATTAATTTGTTCTGGGTGGAAGGGGACCAAGAGACCACATCCTTACAATAAAATAATTCAAGGACACAGGCTACACAAGCAATTCCATATGTCCAAATTACTTCATTATGGGTAGAAGGGGATGAGTAGAAGGAATATGCCTTGCTCCACTGGGATTTCTGGTCCTCAGCCCCTAAGATGTTAATTGTATCTCCAGAGAAAAGGAGAGTGATCCCCCAATTGAATAATTATTTATCTTGAAATATATCTATTGGCACACCAAGAGACCATCTCCTTACATTCAAAGACTTCAGCGACATAGCCTACAACAGGGACAAATCCAAACCCAATACAAAACCTTAAAAAATGGAAGGAAAGGATACATATCTGAGGGAGAGGATCGCCACCTGAGTCGAGAGACTCAAAATATTGAGTTCCAAAGAGACTATTGCATTCAACGTCGATTTCTTTTTTGAAACCGCTTCCTTTGGTCTTGTTAGGGTCGTCATCGCGGAGCTAGGAAGTGACCTCGTTATGGTGGATTTAAATTTGGGTGTAGGATTGGGAACAACGTCTATATTGTCATCATCCATCGCCATATCATCGTCTATCAGATCATATTATTCTGACTTGAAATTGACTGCATTAACCTCTATGTCTACCATCAATGCAGGGGGGGTTTTCTGAGCAGGAGGGGGTTGTGTTGGAATTCTTTAGCTTGAAATATATATCTCGGCACAGCAAGGGACCATATCCTTACTTGATTTTGGGTAGAAGGAAATGAGTAGTAAGAATAGTCCCTGGACCACTGGAAGTTCTGGTCATCATGCTTGAAGGTGTTTACTATATATGGACAGAATTGTTGTCGAGTTGCTGCTATAAGTTGACGTGAACGTTTGTTTTCTCCAGATGATGTTTGAAATCAACACTTGGAAGGGATAATATAAACCTTTACAAAAAAAAAATTAATGCGTATCAATGGGAGATCTCCTCGATCTTTTCGTTGATTAATGACCATTTCTATGGTTCCTGCATAATGAGTTGTTACCATTAAATCTTACTAATTGCATACTTAGAAAAAAGTGTGAAGGTGGCGAGGACGGTGAAGAGAGATTAAGGATTGGATATTTCGTGAAGTCACTGACTGGAAAATGCACGAAAGAGATTCCATTATGCTTGAAATGAACACTCAGAAGGCATAATATATCCCTCCACAAATCTTGGTTTAATTTGTATTAATGGAAGATCTCCTCTAGGCTTTTGGATATTAATGAAAAACTTAATGGTTCCTGCATGATGAGCTATTATCATTAAAGATTAATAATTGCATATCTAGAAAGATGTGCCAAGGTGGTGGGGATGGTGAAGAGTGATTAACAATTGGATATTTCATGAACCCGCCAACCCGACCACCCGCAAAAGAGATTCCAAGAAATGGCCAAGTATGGAAATCAGTCAATTGGGCTTCCAAACAGGGTCACAAGTTATACTCAGGACACGTGAGGGCCCTATGGTCAAATTGTATGTCTCTGAACTTTTGATTGCAAAATGTGTAACACATAAGAGGGCATGGTGATGGCCTTCGGCGGTCAATTTGTATATCGCAAAAATTTGGGTGTTTTTTGTAGGTCTTGGAACAATGGAATCCCAATGTTGAGTAAGGTTGCCTGGGAACCAACAATGGAAAAATAGGCCAAGTATGGAATGGGAAAGCGGTCGGTCGGACTCGTGATATAAAAGCATGAGACATATTTGGAAAAACAACTAAGTAACTAGAAAGGGAAAGTAGAGGAGAAAAAGAAAGGGGAATTTGGTTGTCAATTTGTATATCCGGGAAGTCCATGTGCTACTTGCAGGGGGCGTAACAATGGAAGAACAATGTTGAGCCTGCCTGGCCAAGAACCCGTGATCGAAAAAGTAGTTGAGTATGGAACGAGGAAGCAATCGATCAAACTTGTGATATAAAAGAATTAGTGGAAATATGAACACATGTCACATACAAGCTTGAAGGGCATGGAGTATGAAATAGGGTGTCAAATTATATGTCTTAGAAATTTTGAGTGGAAAAATGTGTAACAAGGATCAAGGCATGGTGGGATATTTTGGCGGCCAATATGTATATCGCAGAACTTCAAAAGTTGTTTGTAGGTGATGGAACAATAGAAGTTCAATCTTGAGCTCGCCATCCTGGGAGTCTGGCTATCAATTTGTATACCGCAGAACTTCGGGTGTTGTTTGTAGGACACAGAACAATAGAAGCACAATTTTGAGCCTACCATCCCGGGAACCCACAATCGAAAAAGTCGCTAAGTATGGAATGACGAAGCGGTCGATCGGACTTGTGATATAGAAGAATGAGTAGAAATGTGAACCCGTGAGCCACCAACCTGTGCACGTAGACATTTTTATTAAAATGACTAAGTAAAGTAACCAGAAAGGGAAAGTAGAGGGGAAAAACAAAGGGGAATTCGGTTAAGTATAAAAGATGGAAAAAAAAAGGATAATAGAGAGTGGGAAAATAGAAAAGGGGAAGGAAATTTTTGGAAGTGGGAAGTCTCAATAAAGGCCCATTGTTTCCAAATCATCATTTTCTAGTCCAATATTTTATCCACCTACTCATTTTGTGTGTTTTATTTACCATCACAATTGGCATACCTTTTCGAAGATTGTACTTCATCTTCCTCTGTTGTGGCATATACGATTTCATCCTCTTGTCCAACTAATCTGTTTCTTTAAATGTAGCAATGCAGAAAATGCAAGGGACATGAAGGTAAGTTGATATATAGAAAGACATGTAAAAAGATAAATATAGTTCTATTTATTTCAATGTAGCAGCATAGAAAACACAGTTGACACGTAGATAAGTTATTATGTAGGAAGACATGGAGTATCCACATACAATAATTTAGGTGCAAAGCAGTAGAATAAATATACATACAATAAATGAAATACAAAACAATGGAATATGAAACAAGAGTAGAAGCATGCACCTATGTATCTCATCTTCTACATTTGGGGTTAAGAGTCCTTCATCTTCTCCAGTTATTCTATTTGTTTCAATGTGGGAATGCAAAAAACACAATGAACATGAATGTAAGTTGGTATGTAAGGGAAAACAAGTAATATATACATACAATAATTGAGAATCAAAGGAATAGAATAAAAGATAGAGTTAGAAGATGAACCTTTTTTTTTCTTGATCCATGGTTGTGGTTATATAGAATGTTTCCTAGCCAAAATATATTACAAGCTAGAAAATATTAAGAGGTTGGATGATCCTAGCTGAATGATTTGGTTTTGTGCAACAAAATATCCAGATATTATTTGAGACATGGAAACATAATTTTATCCAGATGTATATTTCATAATTCAAGTACACGAGAAAGTTTATCATGGTCAAACCAATTTGTGTATAAGATAAAGAGGGCGTCTTATCACATGGGCACATTTGACCATACATGGTCAATAAGTGTGTTTTGTACTTGTTTTATCTTACATGTAGTTTTCCAATTCTTTTGTTATGGTGATATTTTATAGCATGTCAACACTGAAGTCTCCTAGAACGATAATGGTTTCATTCATATGTAAATGGTGCAATGCATTTGAAAAAACATTCATTATGTTAGAAATGTTGCGTGCAGAGCGGCAAAGAGATTGAATATTGCAATTTTCAACCCACGGAAAACTACTCCTGCTAGCACTGTCTCAACATATTTTCATTCCACAAGAACATTTTGCAAAGGCATGTACGTATGGTTTAGAGTTTGTAGAAAAAATGGAGAAAAATTGAAGAATATGATGGAAATATATGACAACCTCTATGGGAATTTTACAACATAGGAGTGATGAATAAATACCTAATCATTCTTATTTGCAAACTGTAAATAGAAAAAAGTAAAGAACGAATACGAATGAAACTATGGTACCCAAACTTACTTGTAAATTATGACCGACAGAATCACAGGTCCAATTGAGAGTGTAGGATCTCAACCCTACAATGTGCAATAACAGGTCCTAGAACTACCCAGGATTTGCATTCCAGGTCCTGGAACTTGTTTTCTTTATAGCTTACTGAAGAAAGTCACCGACAAAGATGGATAATACCTGGAAATGGTGTGCATTTTGTTGCATCCTAGCTACTGTTGCACCATACCTATCCCTTCTATACCTACCTGCATTTTTCTTCTACAAGAACATCTTGCAAAGGAAACAAGATTGACATCATCTTTTTCATGTGAAAGACATGGGTTCGATTCTTGTACATGATAGGTAGGTACTCATTCCCGGGAAAGATGGGAATATTATTGAGGGCAAGGTGTGAAGGCTATATAATTCCTTATTCAATTGAGGCATTATATTTCCACTTCATCACATACAGAAAAGGACTAGGATTTGTAATGCTAGAAATAATGACAACTAGAGTTGTGCACACAATGTTGGCATGCACATGCTGCAGAGCCTAGGGAAAAAATTGGAGGAAAATTTAAGAGATGGAAAGTCTGCAGGATAAGAACGATGAATAAATACTTACCTGGTGTAGGACATAAACCCTGGAAAGTGCAAAAAACAGCTCCAACTATTGGTGCAAGACCTCAACCTTGCAAATTTGAAGCAAACAAAAGCAATCAGCAAGCAACAAACCAATGAGAAAATAACCAGTACGAATGAAACTATGGTATCGAAAATTACTTGTAAATTATGAATGACAGAATTGTAGGTCCAATTGAGAGTGCAAGATATCAAACCTCCAAAGTGAAATAACATGTCCTAGAACTACCCAGTATTTGCAATCCAAGTCTTGGAACTTGTTTTCTTTATAGCTTACTAAAAAATGTCACCAACAAAGATGGATAATTCTTGGAAATGGTGTGAAATTTTGTTGCAGCTTAGCTATTGTTTCACCATACCTATCCCTTATACACCTACTTGCAGTTTTCTTCTACAAGAACATCTTGCAGAGGAAACAAGCTTGACATCGTCTTTTTCATGTAAAAGACACGGGTTTGATTCCTGTATGGGATAGGTAGGTACTCATTCCCAGGAAAGTTTGGAATATCATTGAGGGAAAGGTGCGAAGGATAAATAATTCCTTACTCAATTGAGGCGTTAGGTTTCCACTTCATCACATATGGCAAAGGACCGGGATTTGTAATGCTAGAAAAAATGATAGTCGGAGTTGTGCAGATGACATTGGCATGCACATGGTGAAAATCTTGGGGAAAAAAATAGGAGGAAAATTTAAGAGAAGGAAATTTTGCAGGATAAGAACGATGAATAAATAGTTAAACATTCTAACCTCATGCACGAACTAAACCCTGGAAACTGCAAAAAACATCTCCAGCTGCCAGCGTAGGACCCCAACCTTGCAAAGTCGAAGAAAACAAAAAAAAGAAGCAAGAAACAAACCAATGAGAAAGCACGAACAGTTCCAACCATAGGTGAAGGACCCCAACCCTGCAAAAATTGAACCAAACAACAAGAAACAACAACCAAAAAACCAGTGGACAAGCATCAACCAGTAAACCAGTAAAGAATATATGTATCTTCAATGATGACTAAATTGAATTCCAAGAATAGAATAAATATGAAACATATGATGACCATGCCAGTGGAAATACTTAAACATTTTTACTTGCAAAGTGTAAAAAACAAACAAAAATAAATGAATATGAATGAAACTATGGTATTGAAACTTACTTGTCAATGATGAATGATATAATCACAGGTCCAATTGCGGGTGCAAGACCTGAACCCTCCAAAGTGAGAAAGCGACTCCAACTGTGGGTGCAGGACCCCAACCTTGCAAATTTGAAGCAAACAAAATCAAGCAGAAAGCACCAATAGGTCCAACTGTAGGTGCAGGACCTCAACCTTGCAAAGTTGAACCAAACAACAACAAGCAACAGTCGATGAGACAATGAACCAATGAACAAGTAGCAACCAATGAACCAGTAAATAATATATGTATCTTCAATGATGCCTACATTAAATTCCAAGCGTAGAAGAAGTATGAAACATATGATGGTTATGCGAGTGGTGGTGGACAACAATATAGTCCAAATTCATTGCAACATTGTATGGAAAAAATCGAGGAAAAATATACTGTGACAGGCCTATTTAAGTAAACATTTAAGGTTGTCAGGCTTGTTTAAGGGTCTCACGCTATGTAAAAATTTAAGTTGTCAGAACTATTCAAGTACCTAAAAAAGAATGTCAATGCTCAAAACTTTCAGTATTTAAACATTTCAATAAAGATAGAAACAATAAAAAACTTAATAATAATAATAAATAAAAAAGAGCGTTGATACTCAAAACTTTCGGTATTTAAAGATTTCAATAAAAGTAAAAAAAATAGAAAGAGATTTGATGCTCAAAACTTTGGCTATTTAAACATTTAAAACATTGGGAATAGTGAAGCTGCGAATAAGACTTCAAATCTATTCTCCAATCAGATGATGACATATAAGGTTTTTTTTTTATTATATAAAAAATAATGTTCTTAGTTCTCTAGTTCAAACAATAGAGATGATGCGAAATTTTTTAGTCAAAGGACATATTAATATGAAGTCAACGAATTATTGATCGCTATAGTCCCTCTATGCTTTCGGCAGGGACTAAAAAGGTTTCGAACATGAAAACAAGTATGGAAAACTCCTAGGAAACATCTCTTAGACACATTCCAATGATTTCAAAACATAAGACCTTTGGCATAATGTAAAAGTTATTTTTATTTATTCTTTAGATTATGTGAGGAGAAAAAGACTTATAAATTATAAAATCCAATGTAAGGAAATATAACAAGAATTGAGATAAAATTAGAGATTTGGAAATGTAAATAAATTTTGCAATATCGTGTACCAAGCATGTGGTGAAACACTGCACAATCTCAACTGTGTACTTAAGGTATGTGATAGCTCTTTTTCATATTTCCTTTTTTCTTCCTTTCAATATTTTTATTTCTCTTGAATACATATATTCAATATTATCATGCTCACATCTCCTCTTGCAAATGGATTTTGTTAAAACAACCCCTTGACTAGATTGTTGCTTCCCTTCAATCTCCTTAAATCCACATTTCTTATCTTCATAGAGGTCTCACCTCTTCTCTTTCAATCGATATTGTTCCATTAGAATAATATCTTGTTGAGGCTACTCTACAAGTGTTGAAATGGAATCTGCATAATTTATATTTGGCATACCATTTTCAACTTCAGAGAGAGGAAGACAAAGAGGGGAGGTAGAGAGTGAGAGTGTTAGAGTGTGGGACGAAGAGAGAGGAAGACATAGAGGGGGAATAGAAAGTGTCTGTGAGAGAGAGTGTGGGAGGTCTAGAGAGAAAGGAATAGAAGGGAAATAGAGAAAGGGTGTGAAAGTGTGGGAGGGAGAGAGAGCGAAATAAAAAGGGGGCTAGAGAGAGAGGTAAATGTAGGAGAGATAGAGGAGAGATAGTGGGAGGGATGGGGAGAGAGAGAGGGAGGAGGGGGGAAGAGAGAATACGTGAG
>ML840337.1:0-10143 GCA_009831015.1 Picea engelmannii | reverse complement strand
AAGCATACTAACCTATATCCTAATCTAATCACCTAGCATAATTAACCCATATTAGACTGTTGGGCTAAAGAATTACTCTAACCTAGGACATTTGACCAAGTTTAAACAATTTGATCAAACTTATTCACTAACCTATCTAACTTGGCCAAGATTAGACTGTTTACCCAAGTTTATTAACTAACCTATCTACATAAATTCAAAGGACTTGACCATGGTTTAGACAGTATGAATCAAGCCATTCTTATTGCATGGGGTTTTATCATTTTTCTTTTCATACCCTCTTTTATTCTTTTCTATTTTGTATTCTTTTATTTCTTTCTTTTCTTTTTCTTTTTCTTTTTCTTTCTTTTGTAAATCATTTGTAGAATAAAATATTATTTACAGCAAAAATACAACTAGAGAGAGGGATTTATAGTCACCAATTGATCCTATGAAACATAGGGTTATAACAGTGGATCCACCTAGGGATGGTGCTCTCCTTGTGAGGTGCCAAGAACCTACTACCTGATGTTTTTGAAAATTTATCTCCAGTGCTTCTGCAACTTTATTTGTTTTATTTTGACAATAAATCTGGTGATACTAGTTAGTGGCTTAGGGCCTTCTATTTGGGCTTCAACCACTTGATAAACAACACCCACACATAACATGAAAAATAAAAAAGGTTTGTACAATGAGGTTAATGGTTAGATATATTTATTCTCGTGGAACATAATGCTTGAGCATCCTACCATTGATAGGTCCTCCTGGAAGATCTGCGCCTTCTGTGTCCTTGAGTATGAATGCATTGTTTCCTCTAAATTCCTGGATGATGTAAGGGCCTTTCCATAGAATGTCAAACTTCCCATGCTTTCCCTTGTCTTCAATTCTAGAATCCAATTTTAGTACTAGATCACCCAGTTTGAAATCATCTTCTTTGGTTCTTCCATCAAAAACCTTCTTGATGGTTTCTTGAATTACCTGGTTTTGGTTATATACCTCCTCTCTAGACTGTTGTAGTTGGATTATCTGATTGATTCTCGTTTCGGTGTCATTAGGCTCTTCCTGTACTTCTTGTAATAGTTTCATAATGGGGACTCCCAAATAAGTGGGGAAAATTGCAACAGTGCCATATACCAACTGATATGGAGACATACCAATTGATATTTTTTTGGTTAACGTGTCATCCAAAAGTGCATGAACCAACTTGTTGTGCCAAGATTTCTTATTTTCCTGCAACATATTTTTTAATGATATTTACCAAACTTTTATTAGAGGACTCATCCAGTCCATTTCCCTGAGGGTAATAAAAGGTGGAGTGTCCCAAAGTAATATGGTACTTGCTACAAAATTCAACTAGATTTTTTGATCTGAAAGTTGTTGAATTATCAGTTATAATCTTTCTAGGGCAACCAAAACGAGAGAGAATGTTATTTTCTATAAATTTAATGATTACAACATATGTGTCCTATCGAGAAGGTACAAATTCAATCCACTTTGTAAAGTAGTATGTAGTTGTGACAATCCACTTATGTTGGCCTGAGGAGGGTGGGTGGATCTCGCCAATAAATTCTAAACCCCACTGCTAGAATGGAGCTTCAACCGAAATAGGTTTCAGGGGAAAAGGCAAGAGTTTCCTTTTACCTTCAAATACCTGGAACTTGTGACAGGAGGTGACCTTTTTATGCATATCTGTAAACAAGGTGGGCCAGTAAAAACTAGATCTGAGGATCTTGTTAGCAGTATTTTTCCAACTCAAATGTCCACCACAATCTCCTTCATGGAAATCCTGCAATTCCTTATCAGCTTCATCCTTTAATAAGCAATTAAGAAAAATTCCCCCAGCATATTTCCAGTATAGATTTCCATCCATAATACAAAATTTCAATGCTTTAAGTTTCATAAATCTAGCTTTAGTCTTAGTTAGACCAGGAGGAGCTTGTAAATTCTGCAAGACAAAGATGAGGTCTGCATACCAGGGAGAATTTGAGAATACCTCTATGACATGTGGAGTCGCCTTCTCTTCCTGTTCATTAACTGCAACTAAGAAGATTATGTCCAAGGAATGAAAATTTGATTCAGCCATTAGTTTGGATAAACCTTGACCCTTGATTAGTTTAGTTGGTTTAATTTCTATGTCATATTCAAAGATCATTGCAATCCATTTCCCTCTCCTTCCATCTGGGTTATCCTAAGTCAAAATATCCTTTACCACTGCATTAGGAACATAAGCAATAGTATGTGAATGGAGAATGTAAACTCTAAAATCTTTTATTGCTTTTACCATGGAAAAATCTTGTTTCTCCATTCTATTGTAGTTCAGTGTAGCATCTCTCAAAGTCTTGTTGAAGAAGGTTATGGGTTGTTCATGCCCTTCTCTTTTTTTCTACAATAGTATTGTTGCAATGGTGTGTTTAGATGAAAAAGAGAATAAATAGAAGTCTTTAGTGTAATATGGACTAATCAAGACCAAGGCTTGTGTAAGTGCATGTTTTACTTGCTCAAAGGATTGTTTAGACTCAGTGTTCCACTTTATTTTTGTGTCCTTTTTAATCATATTTGTAATTTTCCATAGGAGTTCTGCCAAATTGGGTATGAATCTTCTTAGAAAAATCATTTTACCTATGAAGGATTGAAATTCCTTGATGTTTCTGGGATGCTCTAACTTCTGGATGGCCACAATTCTACTAAGGTCTATCTCGATTCCATCTTTAGAGATTATATTCCCTAGCCGTTTTCCTTCTTCTAAACCAAAAATGGTTTTCTTGGGATTTAATGAGATCCCAAACTTTCTGCACTTTTCGAACACTCATCTGAGGTGTTGTAAATGTTCCTCATATGATTTTGAGTAGACAATAACATCATCCAAGTATATGACTATAAACCTAATGAGCTCATCCACAAAGCCAATGTCCATTTCTCTTTGGAAAGTAGCACCAGCATTCATCAAACCAAAGGGCATTTTCACATACATGAAGGTGCCCCAAGGTGTGGTGAATGTTGACTTTTCTTGGTCATCCGGGTGGACAAGAACTTGGTTATATCCAGAAAAAACATCTATCAAAGAGATCCTATTGGCTCCAACTACTTTCTATAAGATGTGATCCATTTTAGGCAAAGGGTAGCTTTCTTTGAGGGAGACTTTGTTGAGATTCTGGAAATCAATGTAGAGCCTGATTTCTCTAGTTTTCTTTCTAGTAGGAACAAGATTAGAAAACCATTTTGAAAATCTTAGAGGAACCATTATTTTTACATCATACATCTTTTTAATCTCTTTTTCTATCAAGGGCAGTAACTTTTGATTGATTCTCCTAAGTTTCTTCTTGAAAGGTTTATGTTCTTCTTTTATTGGGATTTTATGTTGTATGATACTGGTGTCATAAGACTTAAAATCTTCATAACTCCAAGAAAAGACATCTACAAATTCCTTGCATAGATCAATATATTTATGTTTTTGCTCTAGAGGTAAAGATTTGGATTGGTTGATCATTTTCGGTTTTTCACGTGTTCCTATATTACATTCCTCGACCTCTCTCCCAGTGGGTTCTATTTTTTTCTTTTTTGATACATCGTTGAAATCAAATAGGTCTTCTAAAGGACCTAACCCTCTAGGTAAAATATTATTCTTTAATTGTAAAATGTTTGAGTCTTTATATTTTTCATTTATTTCATCTGAATCTACTTGATTTATACTATCATTTTCTAAGTCTTGTTTATTTACACTATCATTTTCTAAGTTTGATTTATTTACACCATCATCACCATTATCTAAATCAATATTTGTACACTCAAAATCATTTTTAGATTGCAGGAAATCTTCAATTTGTTAATTGTTGCCAAATAATTGCTAGTACCTAATGTTGTCTAGGACGGTCGGCCTGCATTTCACCTCTACAATATATTGGCACTTTGTATGGAAAGGTATTTTACACGTAGTTTTCAATGTAGCTAGTTCATCCGCAAGTATATTTTGGCCTCTGGGCATTACTTGCAAGTCAATTTCAGTGAAACATTGTAGAAACTCCAAAACAACATTTCTATAAGCTCTGAGTCTCGAATATTTTCCATAATATTCACCTTTAATTTGTTTAACAACAAGTTCATTCAGCTCTTACCATAATTCTTTCGGCACCATGTTTCTTTAACAGCTTCAGACCGAGCATCAATGCTTCATACTCTGTTATGTTATTAGTGCAATGGTAGTTTAATTTATAAGAGTGACTTTTTGAATACCTTTCTTTATGATTATGTATCCACACCCAATCTCTAGCTCCTTCTTTATTGCATCAAAATCCATACTCCAGAGAGGTTCTAGTGTTTCATCAATTTATGTTTTACTTTCCTCGGTGATTACTTTATTTTCCTCCAGTCTAGATGCATCATCCTCTAATTGTGTAATTTGATTATCGAAGTCACCATGATTATATAAAATGGAGTCCAGGTCTGAGTGAACAGAGTACAAAGGATAGTTATGCGGCTTATCTTGATTGATGACCATGTACTTCATCAAAGTCTCTCTGTACAATCTTCTCTGTTGTCAAAATACAGGTATGGTGGCATAAGACATATCTAACTGCAAAGTGCCCTTTAACTTAGCACCCTAAGACCTAGATAATAACATACCATATTTTGGAGGAATGTCTACAACCACAATATCCATGACCATGCTCTTAGCTAGGATCTATGCTAGGGTAATACAAAGATCTTTAATTAGACCTATGCATTTAACCTTGCTAGAGTCAAAGGAGTATAAGTCCTTATAAGGCCTGGTAATGTCAAGCCCCAGCTTCTCCATCACAGGCTTGGGCATGAGATTGTGAGAAGCACTGGAATCCAGCATAGTGTTGTGTAATGTTTTGTCATGAATATTCAAACTGATATAGAAAATGGGAACATAACCATTTCCAGTTTTTCCCTCAACTTCAGGACCAAAAAGTAGCTCAGGTTGATCATCTGCTACATTTACAGTATCTATGCGTACTACTTGTTCAATGTTTAATTCTTTTGTTCCTATTTCTAGTTCGATGCTTAATGCTTTGATCACCTGTGACCTGTAATCATTTTTGCTCATTAGTTTTGACAGGGGAATAGAAATATTCAATTTGGATAATTCACCTTCCAAGTTTAAAGTAGTAGAAGTTATGTTTTGGCTTTGAGAATCAAGTTTATCAGCCATAGTTTTCTATCTAGTAGTATTAGGCCGACTTGTGGATGCAACATCGGTCTAAGTTTTTCTTGGTGAATATTCAGGAGTCTTCTTTGTAGGGGTCTCTGCATTCTTCTTTTCAGGGCCTTTCTTAGGAGAAGCGTCTGAGGGTTTCTTTGCTTTAACAAATTTCTTAGTTTGGTTTTCGTTAGACTTCTTTCTTCTTAAATTGTATTGTCTGTGGACCTCCATTATGGCATTTTTAAAAGCTTGTTGTTCAGATTCTTCCTCTTCCTCATTTAACTCTGTCTGTGAAAGTAGAAACAGTTCATGTTCTTCCTGAGTGAGAAAAATGGACTCGTTGTCATTAACCCCATAAGGTTTATGTGAATATCATCCAACTCCTCAATTATATACTCCCCTTCATCGGCACAGTTTTCTTGCAGAGGTGGTCTAATCTGTTGATCAGGACCTCTTTGTTCCCTCTGGTCTCTAGGTTGTCTCTGTCAGATATGGGGAGGGTTCCTTCTAAAATTTGGATTTCAAATCTGAGGAGGAGGTTGATTCTCCCTGGGTGGATTCATGTCAGCGATGGTTATTCTTTCCACCATTCTCTCCATAGTTCTGACTATGGATTCTAATTTAGCATCTGAAGAATAAGTGGAAGGATCTTCCTTGATTGTAACTCTTCTTTCAATTCTTTGTCTATCTCTCCTGGCCAACAAATTGGCTTCAACACTTACTACACTCTTTTGCATATCTTCTAGGGTGGTTGAATTTCTCTCTCTTAGTTGATAGGACATATCAGCATCAAATCCATCAGGGAACTTGATTAAGGCAAAATCTTAAGGAGGATTGATATCAGCAGGAATTGGGTTATAAAGATTATTGAAATGGATAAAATAGTCTTGCACCGTTTCCCCTTGCTTCCTTTGGATATTTTCATATTCTGATAAAATCTAAAGAGGGTTTTTCTTTACCTCCCATCTGTCGAGATAACTTTGGTGGAAAGAAGCAATATCATTGATCGTAGAAGCATGTAGTGATTTAAACCATTTTTTGACATCTTCGGTTAGACTTTGTGCAAAAAGTCTCATATGGACATATACCTCATCAACTTCCTGCAAATCAAAGTAATCATTCATTTTATCAACATGTTGTTGTGTATTAAGAGGTCCAGTACCATCAAACTGAGGAATCCTAGTTTGACAGTACTGGGGCATGGCATGTAAAGGAGTAGCTAACACCAAGGGAGCATATCTTGTTGCCATGATTGGTGGAGGAAGCTGAAAGACAACTTGTGTGATTGGAGGAGAAGTGATAGAAGATGTATATGATGCAGTACTAGGAGGTATATTCTGAGTTACTTGAGGTTTAAGTGAAGCAACAACAATAGAAATGGCAGAAAGTTCAATTGACTGTTGGAAGTGAGCTTTGTACAACACTTGATCAATATTTTCTACTAGATCTTCTAATTTGTCAAATGCTTGAAGAAACTATTGATCAAAATATGTTCTGGGAGAAAGCCTTTTAGGGGTTTTAGGTTGGAGAAAGGTTTGATCTAACACTACTTCATCCACAAAACTATCAGACTTGGTTCTGAAAAGACTATGTTCAAAAGGTAAGTCAAACTCAATATCCTAGATTGTGATAAATTTCTCTGGAAGAGAATTTACCCTGAGAAGAGGACTGTTACTCCATGACCTTCTAATG
Organism: Picea engelmannii; assembly: GCA_009831015.1. NCBI lineage: Eukaryota > Viridiplantae > Streptophyta > Pinopsida > Pinales > Pinaceae > Picea > Picea engelmannii. The sequence continues at coordinate 3,308 of ML840337.1, read as the reverse complement.
TATTTCTTTTTCTAAGTAATTTATCAGGATTATCCACAATTGTTACAGATTCTGGATCAGGATGAGATCTAGTGTTAACTCTTTTAGGAGCCATAATTTTAATCTTTAAGGAATCTAAATTAATATATACAAACTTCAACAACCTGTGAACATTTTTCTCTTTTATATATTAGATCTTATGATTTGTTCAGAAATAAAGTTTTTTTTTATCTAGGGAAAATAATTTGTAAGGATGGAAAGTTTGTTTAGTGCCCCAGTATGGTTGGAACTATGTTAGCACTCTGTAATTCCCAGAGGTTATTAGAGGAAGAAGAAATTAGCAGAGGTAAATTACCAAACCAATTTCGAAACTAGGATCTAGCACTGCCAGTTTCAGAGAGGGATCTCTCTCTAGGATTTAGATCTGTTGAGTTTTAAGATATTATGCTAGTTAAATGAATATGGGTTTGTTTGTTTTGTTTTATAAAGATGGCTGAAAAGTATTTCATTAAACATCCATTCGGTTGTGGGGTCTTTGTTAATGATTGGGATCAGATAAATATTTTATTAGATTTCTTCACAGGGAAAGATAATGAAAAAGTTGGATATTTTAGAATTAAAATGATGGAAAGATAGAAACATGTGAGATAGTCAATCATAATAAATAAGCATTTAAGAATTTATTTATTACAATATCAGAAGAATAACATTCAGATCGTTAAAATCCAGAAACGCGGTATTTGAGATAAAATTTTCACTTAAACTTCTTTTAAACGATTAGATTAGAAAACGAAATGATAACAGAATAGGATAAACATTAACAGAGAAGAAAACAAATCACCAACATCAACACGCAGGAATCCTGTGAAATCACCTTTTATTACTGGTAGATATCTTCAAAAATATTATAGAGATAGCTCGTTGGGGCACAAAAATCAACCCTCAATACTTCGAAGTCTAAAGTATTTATAGAAAAATTACATCTGATCCTGTCATTAATGATCAAGATCTGGTGAAGAGAAAATCTAACTAACTATATTACATATTACAAAAAAGTAGGAATGCTAAATGATCCTATTGAATCTTTGGTGTTGATTCTAAGGAAGGTGTTTGGTGATTCATCTTTGACTTGACTATGACTATTCTTCATGCTGACTCCTATGTACACATCGCCTCTACTCGATCAAAGTACATAGGTCTTCCCATATCTTTTGACTAGGGATGGTAACTTTTGAGTAACCTTCACTATAATTCATCCATCTTTGTGTACTTGGAAACGGTAGGCTTGGTGATGAATATGTAATTTATCTCATGTTGGATGCTCAGGTCCAACTACAAAGTCTCCAAGAATGTTTTCCTAGTGGTGTTGCCTTGTATTCCTGGAAACTTAGAACCATCCTTTGCCAATGTGATGATCTTGTGTCTGTAGTCTGAGAGTGTAATCATCTTGTCATTGATAACTAATAAACCTCGAAGAACTTTCTTGTGCGAGTCAACCTTGATGAAAAACCTTTGCACTCCAATATCCATCGTTTGGACTCTCTCCTCAAGTTGCAGCATTAGTCCCCTCTTGGTCAAAACTTTATTGACCTCAAGGATATTTTTTTTCCTATCCTCAATTTCCAAAGCTTCCAGCTCCTCTTTTTTCTTAGAATTCAGGAACCTGATGATCTCATTTTCCTCTGTAGGCCTGTCTCCCAATTCTCCTCTTATCTTATCGATGGCTTGTCTACTTCTATGCACCAATTCGTGTTGCTAAAACATAATCTGTATGAGTGGCCAAATATATGTCATGGATTTGTATATGTCCATCCAAATATTTTCCTTGGCTTCTAACAGTGTCCTAGCCATGATTGTCTCCTTCTACATCTTTTGTAATTATTGTTTAAGCCTCTGTGACTTGTGCATTTCAGTGTTGTAGCTATCCTGAAAAGTGGATTTCACCTTCTGGAGATTTTCAATTTCTTCTTCCAGTCTTTTGATTTCCTGTCCTTGCAGAGATATGTCTTCCATTGACTTTGCCAATTTCTCAAAGGAATATGTGGTTGTTATTGAGGTTGTTACTGGAAATTCCACTGTGGTGGTTGTTGTTGATGTTGTTGTATTGATCCCTATGAGAGGAACTGCATCAAGTGGAATGAATTTCATTGGTGTAGTTTGTTCCTTCTCCTCCAGACCTATCAGGTGTATGGATGGTCTTGGTTCTTTTCCTATTGACTTGGAAATATTTTGTTGAGACTTATGTGATTGAGGGAGATACTTCTTTCATGGGCCTCTTCTCTACTGGTACCTGTGGAGTACTTGTTTCTGAAATGATGGCAGGAGAATGATGTTGCTCAATGTCTAGCAGGGTGTTTTCCTCCCATTCTGTCTGGTTCATGTATCTCTCAATCTCAGGTTTAGGCACATGAGCATAGGGTGAAATCATGTTCTTCAATCTAGTTTCGGCAATAATTCCACATTGATCAGAGTGCCAAGGAAAACTGAGACTGGACTTCATTTCATTTAACATCTTATTGGCATCTTCCCCTGCAGCTCGGTTGTTGCAAATAAAATAACCTATATGTCCCTTGATCCTCAATTGTTGCTTCTTTTTGAAAGCCACAAAGTGAATATCATCGGAGTTTATCATTTGTTGGATTTATTCCAGGGCGAATATCCTGACAGGTAAATACTTGGGCAGCTTGTAAGGGGTCAGTTCACATCCATAGACCCTGAGCTTTGTATGATCCTGGTACAGGTACCAGTAACCTGTTTTAGCTAGGTCTGGAAAGTGTATAATCCTTTTAATTTCTTCAATTATCTTGGGTTCTAATCTTCCACTGAGAATGCTTAGCACTAGGTGGTAAAACTGGTCGATGAACTTCTTGAAATTGAACTCAGATGAGTTCTTTCTCACTAATGATGTACAGGATATGACAGGTTGTGGGTTACCAGATTGGTCTAGCTTCTGTAGGGAGAAGGAGAACTTCTCTACTTGGAAAAATATGAACATGTATGCCAATATAGAAGAATACCTGAACATGCCCTTTGTATAAAACTTGAAGAGTTGTTCATGGATGTTGTCGGCCAGAAACTGGATGTATTTGAACTCTGTAGTCGCCTTCTCTTCGGTGGAAAATATGGATAGAAATACCAGGATGGGTTCGTATACCCACTTGTATGAATAATATCCTAGGAGGAAACAAAGGGAAGAAATGATCTGGTTCCCTTTTACTGAGAAAATGGATGAATGGTACGGGGGATTCATCTTGGGTAATTGTGCATTTTCAGGGAGGAAGAGCTCAAATATTTGAGCTCTCTGTGGGAATGAAAACTCCTGGTACATC
>ML840336.1:17684-47871 GCA_009831015.1 Picea engelmannii | reverse complement strand
ACAAATGTGAATGGACCAATATCACCAATGTATTAGTTGATCTGATTGATGAAATCCAAAGACACACAATGGAGAAAGAGGACTTGGGTCCCTTCCCTCTCCAATGGAAGGCTCTTGAGGCCCTCAACTGATTGCTCTCCTTATAAAGAAAAGATGGAAATGTGGGTGAAAGAACTCCAAGATTATTCACTCAAGTGAGGGGTGAATAGCTTATGAAATGCAGCCTACAATGTGTGTTGCCAAAGAATGAGTCCTTAGCAATCTCAACAACATAACAGTATGAAGAATTCCTTGAGAAAATGGTGGTCATTCATGGATTTTTATAGCCAAGCATTGGGTTATTATGTGGCCTCTTTTGAATGTGAAAAGGGGCTCTTTAGGGCACAATTAGGTCTTTGACCAACCCACCATGAGGAGTGAGCTCGGATTTGGTGTCAAATCGACTTGGGAGCCGATCCATTAGTGGTTGGGAAGCCGACCAGTTTCAATAAATGCGTCGTTTAGCAGGCGCGCGGGTTTTTCACCAAACAGCTGCACCTTGTGCACATATGCGCGCCTTGTACGAAGCTGTTACGCGCATACGTGCGCGCGCCCAGAGGATGTAAAGCGCCTTGCAATTTTTTGGCCATTTTGTATAGTTTTGACCCTTTTGTTGTGCTGTGGAATTAACCTTGTGCCATGAATGACTTCTTTTCTGTTTTGACGATGCGGAGTTCTTGTCGCCACGTGCGGACGAAATTTCAGTGATAACAACTGGTCTGAGACACCATGGTCTCGACCGCCTCTACCTCTCATAGTGGTCTGATCCCATCTATGGCGGTGGCCACAACCCATTTTCTACCAAGTGCGACAGGCCCTTCGTTCTTATACGGGATGCCTAGCTCAGGTACAAGTCTTGTACTTTCCTACTCCACTTCACAGACTTTAGGTTTGGGGGCAGGGAGCTCTAACGCTCCTCTGTAAGGTCACATGGGGGGCACTTCATCTCCTTTTAACGCTTTCCCTTATGGGGGAGGTTATATACCTCCTTCGTCCCCTTCACTCGGTGGCACGCATCAGCAATTCGTCGGGCCACCTGCACGCCATAGTTTATTTGGAGCAGGGAGTCAAGGACCGCCTTTGCATAATATGCCAGTAGTTTCAACATCATTTTCTTTGTTCGGTGCATTTTATAACAACGCCTTCTCATCAGCTACTTTCCCAATTGGGGGCAACCCCGATTTCGAACAACCTATTCCTATGCAGGGCACTATTCCTGCATAGGGGGAAAACCCATGAACTTCTTCCGCATCAGGGCCTTGGAATTATTGACAGGGATCCGTTCCTTCATCGGGAATGATGATCTGGGGCAATTCTTTCCACAATCAATGGAACCCCGGACAAGGTACTATGCCTATCCCCATGGGATCGGCATGGGGCAACCCTTCCCAAAGTCCTCCGAATGTAATGCATGCCCATCCATCTACGCCCTATTTTGGGAATCACTCGATGATGTCTCCTCACACACAAAATTCGTATGTTGGTCCTAGCCATGGTTTTTACCATAACCCAGGCTAGCAGCCAAACTTTTCCTGGCAACCTAGTGCCAGTCAAACTCTAGGTTCCTTTTTCCCAGGTTATCACCAACAACCCAAACTACCTTTCCTGGCAACCTTGCATTTGCCAGACTTGACAAGGTTGTTGAATGACCCTATTTGTCACGATCCACATTGGCCCCCTATGCCGACAAAGTTGCCTTCAGACATACCAAAGTTCAAAGCCAAACCGAACGAAGATCCATTCAATCAGGTGACTACCTTCCACCTTTAGTGCTCATCTAACTCGTTGAAATACGACTCCGTGTAGTTGCGATTGTTTCAACGTACTCTTATTGGGAGTGCCGCGAAATGTTACATTGAGCTCGACCGCTCAAGATACTCTTCCTTTGGCTAATTGGCAATGGCCTTCCTAAACCATTTCCAATTACCTGTGAGATACGACGCTGGCATAAAATTGCTTACCAATTTCACATAGACAAAAGAAGACCATATCTCTAATCACGTCTGAGAATGGAGACATCGGAAGAGTTTAATTAAGGTACCAGTCCCACCAACATTCTTGCTCGAGTGGTTCCTTAAGTATTTGGTCCCACAGTTATCCAAAGACGTCGCGACATCAGGAGTGTTTTCCGAAGAAGACGCCATCATGAGAGCTCAACAACTTGAGCTCATCTATTCTCAGTCCAGTTTATTATATGAGATCTTTCCAGATGTGCCACACTCAATACTTGATAAAACTAGATAGAGAGTTGGACCACATGCCGATGGTATTGTTGGTTCAACACAAACAAAGCCCACTGAGCAACTGATGAAGCAATTGCAGCAATTTTCTATACAACACACAACGACCAGCCAAACTACCGTTTTGGCTACTCCACCTACTAAAACATCGGATGTACACACAGTGCAATCGACAAATCCAAAGGCCACCCAACATCTTGAAGGAAAGAAAAAACAACGAAAGAAGGGGGAGGGGGATAAGAAACCCATTGATAATGCTAGCGGGGGCAACACTGAGAAATGGAAGGCGAGGCATCCGTGCAACCTTTGCGTGGAAGACCACCTGACTCACCTATGTCCTCGGCTTACTGAGGCCCAAAATTTTGTGACACAACAAAAGCCTGTTGTGTTAACCAATCCATTTCAGCATGGGCAAAACCTAACCCAAGCCTCTACAAGCGTGGAAGGGGGCAGTCAAGGACCCTCTCCGTCTTCGAACAATCCCGCATCCGCAAATGTATATATGATGAAGGGCGATGCTTTTATATCGACTAGGGTGCATGACTACAATAAACCGAGTACTTCTGAGAAGGGCAAAGAAGCTGAACTCCCATCTCTTCCTCTATAGATTGAGAAGACTTTGGGCAAAACAATGACACGCATCCCAAAAAGTGTGTTCAAAAAATCTTCTCACAACCCAAATGCAAGGGCCACCTAGAACTATTTTGTGGTGGAGGATTGGTCTCAAACCCCTTGTGCGATGTTTGCTTTGGAGCTCCTCCAAAGCTGCCCTTCCTAGAGGAAAGCTTTATTAACCACTTTAGGATCTACCGAGACTTGTAATCTGGGTACCATCATGCTAGATACAATCGACTTAAAACCTCGTCTGGCTTACCATGTAGCATTTCAGATAGTAGTGGCTCACTCCACAAAAACTTTTACTTGAAATATTTTCCACAAGGTGGTTGATGAGGGCGCCTCGACATGCGTTATGTCGTTGTCATGTTGAAAGGCCATTGGCCAGCCTATTTTGTCTCTGTCACCTACTCTTCTCACTGCTTTCGACGGTCATTCATTCCGACCACATGGTATCATTCCTTCTTTTCCTATGCAATTGGGAGGGAAGACTATGTGCATTGAGGTAGAAATAGTCGATGCATCCCTCGACTACAATCTCTTGTTAGGAAGGAGTTGGAATTATGCCATGCAAGCAGTGGTTGCTACAGTTTTTTGGGTCTTGTTGTTTCCACACGAGGACCAGATTGTAACCATTGATCAATTGTCTTTCTCCATACCTAACCCTTCATTGGGGGTGTTTGCGGTCCCGATGATTGATAATCCCCAACCAGGTGTAGTCAACGTAGGGGTTGGTTTGTGCCCATATTTTATGGGTACCTTCAATTACCCGCCCCCTCAAGGCGACGTCAAGTTCATATCCGACCACCATAAGGTTGAGATTTTCCAAGTTTCGTCGTTTCGCACAACTTACTTCATCGATCTGTGGATACTTCCTTCCCCATCGGCCACGAGGTAGGCGACAGGGCATCCGGGCATGTCCATGCCCTTGTCCGCAACTGAAGTAGCATACTCTTTAGTCCAAAAAGATTTAGCCAACCCAGATCCAACTCCTGCACAAGAGTTAGATCCGTTTCTAGAACCTATTTGGGCCCAAGGTTCTCTCGCTGACACCGATTCGTTAGACTTATTCTTGCCCTCAGACGAAGCATTAATTGAAGCAATGACTAGTCCAGACAAACCCTGGGATGATCTTCATCACAGATCGTACTTCCTCCAAGAGTTAAGCAGAATCAAGGCCAGAGAATTCACCTTGACTATGACTGGAGATAGGTCTTGTCCTATTAATCCCTTAGCTACACAAGAGGTCTATGCTGAGGGTAATATGGAAACCATTGCTGAAACCATACTGATCAATATCTCTAGAACCCCTGGCGTCGTGGAGAATTTTTTTGTTGGAGCTGACTAATCCCCCGGAGATATTCAAATCTACACAGATCTATTTAAATAATTCTTTGACGTTTTTGCCTGGTCTTATGAGGAAATGCCAGGCATCGATCCAAAAATAGTCGAACATAAAATCACAACTTATCCAGATGCCAAGCCTATCCGACAAAAGCTTCATCCATTTAACCCCAGGAAAGCAACAACCATTAAGGTTGAAGTTGAGAAACTGCTAAAAGTCAGTTTTATCTATCCTATCCATTTGACCCAATGGGTGTCAAACCTCGTGCTGGTCAGTAAAAAACAAGGTACGATTCGTGTATGTATAGACTTCCGTGATTTGAACAAGGCATGTCCCAAAGATAATTTTCCCACACCATTCATCGACTAGATAATTGATGAATGTGCAGGTTGCGAGGCCTTCTCTTTCATGGACGGTTTTTTAGGATATAGCCAAATACAAATCAAACCCGAAGACCAGCACAAAATGACATTCATCTGTCCATGGGGTACATTCACGTATCGTAAGATGCCTTTTGGTCTCAAAAATGATGGAGTGATCTTTCAGCGGGCCATGTCTTTTGCTTTCAATGACCTCAAGCATATAGTCAAGGCCTACTTAGATGATTTAGCATCTCGATCTCACAAGAGAACAGATCATCCCACACACCTCCGACTTATCTTTGAGAATTGTTGCTACTTCCGAATTCGCTTGAATCCAAACAAGTGCATCTTTTGCGTAACATCAAGACGTTTGTTAGGTTTCATAGTATCAACAACAGGGATCATGGTCGATCCTCTCAAGGTTGAGGCAATAATTCAATTCCCCCCCCCCACGCACAATCCTTCAACTTCAGAGTCTACAGGGCAAGGCAAACTTTCTAAGACATTTCATCGCCAACTATGTTGAGATCACAAAGGGATTTATGCGCTTACTGAAGAAAGAAGTTCCTTTTCATTGGGACGATGTCGCCCAACGCTCTTTCGACGTGTTGAAACATGCCCTCATGACTGCCCCTTTTCTTTGGCCACCTAACTATAACAAATATTTCTTATTATAACTAGCTGCAGTAGAGTCAACCATCGGCATGGTCTTAGTTTAGGAGGATGACTTGTTATCAAAATATGTGATTTATTACCTAAGCCAAGGCCTCGTAGGACCGGAACTCAATTATTCTCATATCAAAAAACTTGCATTGGCAGCAGTTCATGCTGTTCAACGATTTCGTCATTATGTTTTGTTTTGCAAGACCACCGTCATTACTGTCGTGAATCCATTCCAGTACATGTTGACACGACGGGTAATAGGCAGAAAGATCAGTAGATGGATAGTCGTCCTCCAGGAGTTTGAATTAGATTTCATTTCAGCGAAATCCAAAAAGTCATTGGTCTTCGCAGAACTTATTTCAGAACTTCCGATTGAGTTAGGTGATTTTGAGCCTGAAGAGTCGCCTATCGGGAGATATGTTTTTGATCACCTCTTTAGATCCCTAGTATGGATATATACTTATCTATCTCCAGAATTTGAAGTGCCCCACCTCTGCTTCTCGTGATGAGCATCGACGCATATGCCATCAGGCTAAGAATTATCTCGTACTCGATGATACATTGTATCGGAGAGGTGTAGACTGGATCCTGCGCCGATGTCTCACTCATGAAGAAGCAGTTATTGTTCTTAACGATTGCCATACTAGAGCATGTGGCGGTCATTTGTCTGGGTTGGCAACAACCCAAAAGATTCTACGAGCAGGTTACTTCTGGCCAACACTAATCAAAGATTGTATCGAATCGGTCAAGAAGTGCCACCCATGCTAGATCTTCTCTCGGAAGATGAGGGCACATCCCGCTCCCATGTTTCCTGTCATCATAGTTGGTCCCTTCACCAAGTGGGGGATTGATTACACTACATGCAACCCTCCTTCAGCAAGAGGGCATTGTTACATCATCGTAGTCGTAGACTACTTCACGAAGTGGGTCAAAGCTATGCCAACATTTAAATATGATGGAGAGACTGCAACTCTCTTTTTATTCAACTAGATAATAGCAAGGTTCGGCGTCTCGAGGGAGATTGTCACTGACCATGGAAGTCACTTTCAGAACCAGATGATGATCGAGTTAACGTCAAAGCTTGGGTTACGGTAGGAACATTCGTCACCCTACTACCCCCAAGCAAATGGTCAGGTGGAAGCTGTGAATAAATCTCTCAAGACCATCCTACAGTGAATGATCAAGTCAGCCAAGTCAAATTGGCATTTGATGTTATACTCGACATTATGGGCTTACCGAACATCTGTTAAAACTGCAACCAGTTTCTCACCTTTTCAACTCATTTACGGGCTGGAAGCAGTCTTGCCTATCGAATATCAGATCCCATCCTAAAGTTGGCAGTATAATTATTGCCAGACACTTCTCCACTTGAAGAGCGGTTATTATACCTTGAGCAGCTCAATGAGTAGCGTCGTGATGCATCCCTGGCCAACGAGGCTCACAAACATAAATTCAAGTGTTAGTATGATAGGTCTGTTCGTCGTTAGATTTTGACTGAAGGTGACCTTGTCCTGGTCTATGACCAAGATAAGGACCCCTTGGGGGTAGGAAAATTCAAACCCATGTGGTTCGGACCTTTCATCATAAAAGAGGTTCTCAAAAAGGGTGTTTATCATCTGGTTGACTTTGAAGGGAATGCTTTGGCAGAGCTTAGAAATGGACTCTACCTCAAGAAGTATTACTCATAGGCAGGTCACCATGGGTAACTTTTTGTAACATATGTATAGTCTTTGTACTATTACTTTCTAGTTTCTTTTAGTGTTATGGATGTGTTTTTTTTTATGTATCTTTCGTCACTATGGCAGATGTCAAGTGAATCTGAGGTGTTCATTAGGTACGCAGACGGTGCTAGCCGGCACACTTAGAGGCTTGCCTCTGCATCTTGGGTAATTTTTTCACCTCGAGGCCAGTTATTATCTTCCGGAGGTATATGCTTAGGTGACACCACAAATAATTTCGCTGAGTATAGTGTAGTTATTGAGTTGCTTCGTGACACCTTGTCATTTGGTATCTCTCATCTCCGGGTCTATCTCGACGCTCAGCTGGTTGTGTCTCAGTTAAATAGAATCTACTGTGTTCATGATTCGACTTTACACCGAAGATTCCTTAGGGTACGTCTCTTAGAATGAAGCTTTGATTATATTACATATTTTCATGTTCCTATAAGTTTAAGCCAAATTATAGATACTCTAGCTAATCAAATTTTAGATTGGCATCTTACACACATATGAAAGGACATACACATAAACATGTAAATACATTTTCTGCAAAAATGATCCATAAGCCACAAAAATACATAAAAATCCATATATAACATCATAGTCACCAGAGTACATAGGTGGATGAAAGCGCCTAAAAAATATGACCAATAAGGAGTCACGGGGCTTATGTCCTCAAAAAATATATACAAGTAGTGCTCTTGACATGTGAAAAGTCTAACTAAGGTCAGGGCCTGTGGGCCCTGTTGTACTGATCAACAGTGTTTTCCAAATGCCGAAACAATCGGACCCACATCTGTGGTGCCCCCACTACATGAGGCTGCATAGATGGTGGCAGGCCCTCAATCTCTGCCATAGGGACCGTGCGAGTGAGCGCAGTAAAGTTCTGCTCAACTCGTCTCAATACCCTCTCAGCCTCCCCAACTGGAAGATCTCCTGCTGCTGCTAGTCCCCCTACGACCCCTAGCCAAGGACGACGCATGTTCCTCGCATAGTCCATAGGTCGCACTAGTCCCACATCTGCACACAACAAACACATATCCGTCAAATACTCTAGTATAAAAATAAATGATATATAACAAAAGCAACATAAAAATTACATATGTTTCACAAAAACAAAAACCAACAAAACAATGAAGTAAACTTACCCATCTCTCCTCGCTCCTCACCAGGAGGTACTGGTATCTCAGGATCTCTCAAGAAATCAATCCTAGCATAGGGGTAATCCTCTATGACTGGGATCTGTCGTGACAACCAAGCGAAGAAATCATCATCGAAGGACTCATTGGTCCTTCCACCACCCTGTTGTGGTAGTAACACTGCCCATCTACAAACTGCAGGAAGAGAGGCTTGATGTCCTCGTACCACTATTCAAGGACTGAAGCTCATAACTCTTTCAAAGAAGAAAGAGCATAGAATGGTCTCAAACCCGAAGTTCCTCTGTGTCCACGACTGGCAATCTGTCAACTACCTCTTCATACAATCTAACAATGTTGTGCTCCACTCAAATATTTGTGCATTTAAGCATTGGACTACACAGTTCATCTGTGCACGGGACGCCTGATGTAGAGGCGCAGAACCAGTAATCTTCCAATAAGAAACACAATCGCTTGCAGCGATAAGTCAGTAATCTTGCTTATGGGCACCTGTGAGCTCGAGCGGTCTGTACCAGCCTCACAGTAAAGTCCTATCAATTCCTCTATGTTATGCGACCCGAAGGAAATGTCCAGAAGTTGATTGGTTCCCCTCTCATGGAGAGGCCAGTCAAAAAATATATATCCTCTGTCGTGGGCACCAGTGACTGCCCCTCTAACATAAACGCCTCTGCATCCGGATGCCAATAATCAACCAAGGCATTCAGTAGCCTAGGTTGTGCCCGCATAAAAGGACATAAGAAGAACTTGAGCAGCCCACATTGCATCAAGGAAGCCATAGAATTGGGGTCTTCCCTGACCAACTCACTAACCTCCTCATGCTCTCTTTCTCTCCAGTGAACATACATCCTACAAAACACCAAGGTTTAGGAGGGTTAACCCTTGTTTTTTAATCTTTTTTCATTGAATAAGGGGGTCCACGTGGGCTGTAATGCTGACAGTCATGCGTATACTTGTGCAGTGTTTACTCTGCCCAAATGTACATGCAACCTGTCCTAAGACAGCCCGCGTGGACCTAGGGCTGACCTTTTGAAGGTCGATTCCCCCCCAAAACATGGAACCCAAAGCAAAAATAAAGATTTAAATTGCAAAATAAGAGAGTTTGTACTTACTTGGTCCAGACAGATGGTCGTTTCGTCCACTGTAGCTCCTGTAATCACCACTTTTATCAAAGGGGGTTTTTTGGCTCCGGAATCAATTTCCAAATCAGCAATGGTGATAAAGAGTTGTCAGCTTCTATTTATAGACTTTTTGGCCTCTTTTTGTCACTTTTTTGGCCCCCATTATCATTTTCTTTAAAACAAAAACCATTTAGTGTGATTCAGGAGTTGCATTGGAGGGGTATGATCGGGTATTGGGACATTTTTTTGGAGTTTTGGGTAACTTTTGACGGTCCGTGGAAAAATTTCAGATGATCAACTTGAGCATGTAGGTTAGGTTTCTACCCTAACTTTTGTATCTCATTGTCTTTTTTCCTTTGCCATAGGATCGATCCCATCAGGTTGCGACACAGAACCATCATTGTTGCTTTATAAGTGTCGCGAGTTGGTGGTAGAGCTTACCGGAACATGGATGCCCTAGGTAGATCCTGGTTGCATTATGGTGTCCATGCTGTCTCTGATCACTGTAGGCTCGAGAGTCCTTGTTGTTTTTCCTAATTACGAGTTTGAGCCTCATTTGCATGATTCTTTTTCACTCTTGACCTCACCCTCGGGACTCCCAAAAGACATAATGGGTCTTCTTTTAAGCCCTTTTTAGACCCTCTAAACATGACAAGATCGTCGAGCAATCTTGTGGCCTTTCACGCTCGTTAAACTGAAATTTGAAGACACGTCTGTCCGGCGGTAGTTTACCCCTTTTTCGGTCCGGACGGTCAACTGTATGAACAAAGGTATACTCTATGGAACTTCAGTTCTCTAGAAGAGTACTCTCAGGTATCATTTTAACCCTTTTTCGGGCCCGAGGGACTAAATTTACGAAAAAGGAACCCCCACGGAGTCCATAGTTAATCTCTTTTCAGACTCCATAAAATTGAAAAGATCATCGAGTGACCTTATTCTTTCACACTCGTTAAACTGGTCCAGAAGAACATTCCTGACGGAGCCCATAGTTAAGCTTTTTCTAGACTCCTTAAAAATGAAAAAATGGCTGAGTGATCTTGTCTTTATCACACTCATTAAAATGGTTTTGAATAGACGTCTTGTCGGTGCTAGTTTACCCCTTTTTCGAACCGACTAGACTACCTTCGAAAAAGGTACCCCAATGGAGTCTCCTTTTATGTTTTTCAGACTCTCTAAATATGAAAAACAACTGAGCTTACCTTCTCTGGGCTCGTTAAAATTACATCGAAGGATCTACAGTGTATTTGATTGGTAGCCATGATTTTATTCTATCACGAGCATGGGTATGCCCGCCTCAGTGAGACAATTGTTATTTTTGCAGACGACGCCTCCCGATTTCTGGTCCCTAGGCTCACTTGTTCGGCACATCAGTAAAGATTGTTAATGTATTTCGGCCATCAGATGCTCTTCTGACCTCACACATTATGGGGCATCTATTATAACCCTAATTTGCACCAGACATGCTTGCCTGGCATTAGGCCATCTCAGATTCCTTCTTTTCCAAAGCACTGCTGAACAACTCTTCTTAAAAACACTTTTTATAAAGGCCCACGCACCCTGCTCTATTGTTGCATGCGTGTACATGCTCGCTGACCCAAAATAGTCTGCGTGTACCTACAAAAGCACGAAAAAAGGAAAGTTGCCGACAGAACACACAGCTTTGGGTGAGTTAACTAAACCTTCTGGCCATGCATGACCGAGGGTTCGTCCAAATACCTATCTTCTTCTAGCCTATAAAAGAAGGGTTAGGGGTCTCATTTGGAGGAGGAGAATCATAGTAAAGAAACTATACCCAATTGTGCATTCCCTTTGTCCCAACCCTTTAGCCCTCCTTGTGCAAAGAGAAAGACAGAGAAAAGAAGTTGGAGGACAGTTGAAGAGGATCCCAAGACCAGGTTCGTGGAGTAGCGGATGGCTTCATCATTGTAAGTTGATTTGTTGAAGTTAATAATAAAGAAATACTTTTCTCGTCCCACCATATGAGGTTTTCATGGTTTTTTGCATACTTGTTTATTGAATCTCTAACCCATTAATCTATATATCAAATGCATGTGGAGTTTTTTGTTTGTTTTGTGTGAATGCAGGTCATCCTTGGGAGGAGAGTTGCAATAAAAAAGTGATCAAGCGTGAGGAAGGATCTACATCAAATGCCTGAAATAAGGTATGCTCACTTGATCTTCTTAACTATGTATTTGCTTAAGAATAATGGGGATTAGGTCTGGGATGACGGTAGAAAGTAGAAATCTTTAGGTCTTTTCTGCATGCATAATTAAACCCTAAGTGCTAGTCCGTAGAGGGATTTCCCACTCACAACAGTGGCCATGCTTGCTACCTCATTTATGTCACATGGATCCACCATGTATTGTTTGTGGCCATGGACTTTATCTCTATTTCACATATATCATGGATCCATAGTATACTTGATTTGGAAACCATGCTCCTATCACTCATGAGCATGGGTATGCCCAAATTGGGAAAATTATACTCTTACTTGATGTCTGTTGATGGTTGTTGTTCTTGGATCAGTTGTTCAGGAACCTTCATGGGTTTACTTCAATAAATCCTCGCCTCTCAGAGTTTATAATGTATTTTGGCCATCACTTTTCCCTTCTGACCTCACACATTAGGGGGCATCTATTATAGCACAAAATTCCACACATACGCATTTGTGCCATGGTCTGACCCTTTCCCTTGGCTTGCTAGAAAAAATCCCAACTTGCCTCGTCCAAATTATCTTAAAAACATGTCTTTTGCACATATCCACAGGTTCTTTTGATGCAAAGCACGAACATCCGTGACTTTTTAGTGTAAAACCCACAGATTCCCTCAAAAATAATGAAAAATAAAACAATTCTGAGTTTTCAGGAAGTTTTTTCAGTTGGGCTCGTTTCCAAACGTCCCCGTGCCCATACAAAATGGATTCCAACTTCCCTAATCACATGAGGAAGATATAAAAGCACCATTGAGGGATAGAATGAGGACAAGTCTTTTTCTGCAAGGTTATGCTGTTAAAATCTAGCAAGCTTCCCTGTTCCTTTTATCCTCTGAGTATCATCCCCCAAACTGGAAACTCCTTTTCCAGTGTTTCTTCCTTCTTATATAGTCATAAGGTGTATCCTTATCCTTGTTGGGCTATATAAGGAAGAGACTCCTCATTGATTAGATGCTTGAGGGATCTGTGGAGGAACCCAAGAGGTTGGCTTCGAAGCAGTGCCATAAGTGAGTTAGGTTGTAACTAACTTTGATATTTGGTGTTAATAGAAGAGTTATCTTTCCCTCCAATTTTGTATTCATTGCAATATTGTATGTTATCATTTTTCATACTTGTTTTGGATATAACACATGATATATATGCTACTTGGTTCCTTAACTACCTTGTTGCACCATTTGTATTGATTTCATTTTCCAGGCTTGTTCCGGCAAAGGTCAAGAGTGCTTTGAAAAGAAAGAGTAGGGGTTGACATCGAATGAAGGGTTTAAGGTGCACACTTTCTCCTTCTCTCTTTCCCTACTCTGTCATAATGAAAAGTAGTTATTTTTCGGTTTGCACATTTGTTTGTGAGGGAAGATTTCAGTCTTCTGAATCTAGTCTTGATCTGCTCTGAATTGACCCAAAGTCATGGGGGGAATATCCCGTCAAGAAATGTGGGTGAGGAAAAGATATTCCAACGTCAAATAATCAACAAAGAAATATATTTTGGTGTCAAAAATTCGATAAGGAAGATATATTTTGGCGTCGAAACATCGGCGAGGAGAAAATATATTTTATTGTCGATAAAGAAGAGTGTATGGGCAAGGAGAAAAGTTCTTTCATCATCGATAAATAAGAGTGTGTCAGTGAGGAAGAAATATAAATCTCACCGATATAGGAAAAAGAGAGAAGATAAGGAGATAAGAGAAAGAAAAAGAGAGAAGGGAAGAAGAGGAGAGAAGAAGAAGAGAGGAGGAGAAACAAAATGAGAAAAGGGAAGGAGAAAATAGATAAGTTTACAAGAGTCTGGAGCCAAAAAAATGTTTTGGCCGTAAGAGGAGCATAAAAAATCATAATTAGGTTAAATTTAAAGGGTATGTCTGTAGTAATGAAAGCTACAAATGTTTGAGTGAGGGCCTTTGTTGAGTTCTACTTCTAGTTTTCAAAAACCACAAAATAATGGTTTTTAAAGATTTGGGTCACGATCAGTAATAGAGGCCCAGATAATTGTGAACTTTTTATAGGGAGTTCAAAAAGTTGGCATGAAGATACCTAGTTGGGCCTTTGAAAAAATTCAAAAGGGTTTGGAGTGAATATGCCAAAACTAAGCAAAATCCACTATTCTCGGGCACTTTTTGGGGATTTTTGAAATCTTTGGAGGAAAAGAGACCGGAGATCACAAATCTAGAAAATTTTATTTAGTCAAAATTTTATCTACTCATGAATTCTAATAATTTTTCTTGAGGGAGTTTTTTTCCAGTTTTGCTCTGTTTGGGAGATAGTCATTTTTGGGTAAAAATTCTTAGTCTCGAGGAAATGCAAAAGGACAAAAATTTTGAATCTAGATTGATCCATAGGTTGCATGAAGGATCAAATCCTAAATATGACAGTTTTTGTGTATTCATCATCAAGAATACTATCAATGCTCGATATAAAAAAAATTATTGGTTCTCGCCATATTTGTTTCTACAAGAGGTAGAAGTTAGCCCTTAAGATTATGGGTACTAGTGAAACATGTGCAAAAAGGGTGAAACTGTTGATTTTGGAAAGCCATAAATTTCAACTCAAAAATCAGATTAAGACATAAGCATAGTCATTAGAAATATAATTCAAAATATAATATATTTCAAATCTTGAAATTTTGATTACGATATCAATGTTCTTCAAAAAATCAATGCAAAGAAGGGCAAATATCTTAATTAATGACAAATTTACAATATGCATAATTCTAATAATCAATGTTTCATGCACATTTCTTGCAGAATTAGAGGTACATGAAAAACAATTTGGTTCCTATATGAGGACTAGAGATATGGAGGATACCCATGGATCTTACAATCAAGAAGATGATATTAGAGGTTTACATATCAGCACGTGAAATTCAGAAATTGATTCCAATGGACATAGAAGCAGCATGGAGCATGTGGAGTTGGTTGATGCTATGAGAAGTTTGCAAAAATAAGTGTGTATTTATAGAGAAGATGATGGAAGTTTGATAACAACTTAGGAGGAGAAGAATTATATTAACACTCAGTTGCTAGAGAGTTTGGATATATTGCAGAGAAAAGTTAATAAAGATTTTGGCACAAACCAAGCAGCCAATGCAAATAAAGTAGCAACATCTAATTTTCGTGGCAGGAGGCATGATCAAAAGAGATCTAGGAAATCAAGGAGTGTTAGTAGACATCATCATTCACTAGGAAACTTGACCAAAAGATCACATGTCATAAATTAGAGGAGGAGGCTCGAGTCAAATATTTTGCAATGGAAGATTAGGTAGCTCAAGCCACCATCATTTGATGGAGAGTACAAGAAGGGAGAAGATGTTGAAGCCTAGTTTTTGGGCATGAGAAAATATTTCTAATTGCATAATTCTCATCAAACCTAGAGACAAGGGTCACCATATATCATCTTCAAGGAAAGGCTTCCATGTGGTGGGACCAAATGAAGCAGGTTAAGCATATTTATGAAAAGAGAATTTCCTAGAAGCAATTCAAGATATATTTCCAACAACAATACTTTTAAGAGCATTATTATGACAAGAATATGTAAGAATTCTTTGAGCTCAAGCTAGGAAATATGACCATGGAGGAGTATGAGAAGAAATTCCTAGAGCTTTTGAGGTACATGGACTTCATCAGAGACAAGAAGGTGAAAATATGGAGGTTCTTTGAGTGGGATGCCACCATTTTACAAAGATAAAATCCAATTTGATGAGCCTGGAATTTTGGAAGAAGTCATTAGAAGGATAAGTATTTGTATGAGTGGAACAAAGGAATGCCAACTTTCTAAAAGGCCTGGGATGATAACAAGAGAGGCAAGATGGATCAAAGAAAGAAGGGATTCAAGTCGCCTTTCATCAGAAACAACTCTCAAGCATATCAACAAGGGAAGCTACAACAAGGTGAACATAAATGACAAATTCCTTGGGGAAAAGGCCAAGATACCATCCTATAAAATGTTGGGGATATGAAGGAGACCACTTGTATAAGGATTGTCCTCACAAGGGAGAGAGGATGAGAACTATTTGTAACATTAAAGAAGATGATATAGTGGACGATGTGGGTAGGATCATGCTAAGGATTTAAGCTACCTTGGAAAATAGACAAGAACACTACCAATCCCACATGATTGAGGTAGAAGGTAAGATATATAGATATATCTTACCTTCTATATATCTTACCTTCTACCTCAATCATGTGGGATTGGTAGTGTTCTTGTCTATTTTCCAAGGTCGCTTAAATCCTTTATATATATATATATATAGTTGAAAGGTTTAAATTGAAGAGATGTAAGCATGAAAAGTCTTGGTTGTTCATCTAGCCACTGGAACCAAGAGGAAAAACAATTAAATTKTCAAGGATCTCCCGGTGACAATGAATGGAGTTAGCACTAAGGTAGATTTGAACATCGGATCACTTGGGTTATATGATTGCTTGATTTTGTATGGATTGGTTGGACAAGAATAATGTTGTCCTAAATTGCTACGACAAGGATTTCACATGCCTTGATGAGGAAGGGAATTCAAGGATGATACAAGATATTCCAAGACCTATATTTTTCAGATATATTTTAGCATTGCAACTGAAAATATGTTTTAGAGAAGGGTGCCAGATATATGCAGCCCATATGGAAGAGCCAACAAAATATAAGAAGCCAAGTCTTGAAGATTATCTAGTTTTGAAGGAATATGAAGATTTGTTTGGGGAGTTGTCAAGATTTCCACCAAAAAGAGATATTGACTTCTCTATTGACTTAATGCCTAGAGTTGCCCCGGTGTCCAAAAATCCCTATATATTGAGCAAACCAAATCTTAGGGAGTTTCAAATGTAGCTAGAAGAATTGTTAAATAAGGGGTACATAAGCCCAAGTGTCTCACCTTGGGGTGCCTCAATGCTTTTTGTGAAGAAAAAGGATGGAGCTCTAAGATTGTGTCTTGACTTTAGGCAGCTCAATAAGGTCACAATAAAGAATATGTACCCTCTACCGCGAATGAATGGTTTTTTTGTCAACTAAAGGGAGTAAGGATTTTTTCCAAGATTGACCTAAGGCCAAGTTACCATCGGGCGAGAATCAAATAAGAAGGCACTAGCAAGATGACCTTCCATACAAGGCATGGCCATTATGAGTTTGTTGTGGTGTCATTTGGCCTAGCAAATGAACTAGATACTTTTATATGTCTAATGAATGGAGTGTTCATAGATTACTTGGACAAAATCATCATTGTCTTCTTGGATGATATTTTTATCTACTCCAAGACAGAGGAGGAGCATGAGAAACATTTGAGGATGATACTACATGTGTTGATATAAGAGCACCAATTCTATGCCAAGTTAAGCAGGTGCACTTTCGATCAAAGGAAAATCCATTATTTGGGTTGCATCGTCTCAGAGGATGGAATAACAGTGGACCTTGAAAAGACTGAAGCAATCAAAGTCGATTGATGTCAAATAATGTTTCATAAGTGAAATCCTTCATGGGACTAGTTGGATACTATAGGAGACCCATTGAATATTTCTCCAAGGTCACACATCCAATCACCTCACAAGGAAGCCAACATTGTAGAGATTTATATGAAGGAAATTTCTAGGCTACATGGTGTTCCTAAGGAAATAGTGTCATATAGAGATCCCAATTTCTCTTCCAACTTTTGGAAGGGGTTGTTTAAGGGATTTGGGACTCATTTGAATTTTAGTACAACATATCACCCAAATTCAGATGGGAAGACAGAGAGGACCAACTAGATAATTGAAGATATTTTTAGAATGTATGTAATGGACAAGCCTTCCAAGTGGTAAGACTATCTTAATTTGGTTTAATTTTCTTATAATAATGGGTATCAAGAATCATTGAAAATGATCCCATTTGAAGCCTTGTATATTAGGAAATGTAACATGTCAGTAAGTTGGGATAACAAAACAAACATAGTCGTTATTGGGTTAGAATTTCTAAGGGACATGGAAGAGAAGATGGTAAAGATCAAGCCGAATTTAAAGGTTGCACATGAAATACAAATGAGTTATGCATATAAAAGTAGGACATACAAAGAATTCAAAGTGGGTAAGCATGTGTTTTTAAAACTAAAGGCTAAGAGGAGCTTGCTAAGATTGGGAAGTTGCCCAAAGTTAGTAGCGATATATTATGGTTTGTTTGAAGTTCTATAAAATATAGGCCCAATTTCATACATCCTTGCATTGTCTATTTCCATGATAATTCATAATGTGTTTCATGTGTCTTTATTGAAGAAATATGTGCTTGATCCTAGCCACGTAATTGATTGGATAATGATCCAAGTGGAGCATGAAGGGGAATTTCGAGTGGATCCATTGTGCATCCTAGACCGGAAATTCAAAGTGATCAAGAAAAAATCCATAATCCTAGTAAGGGTCCAGTGGACCTGCTACGGTACTAAAGACGCCACGTGGGAGCATGAGGATACCATACCGGAGGAGTACCCGCAAATTTTTGCAATTTTTGAAGAAAACTAAATGTACATTAGAATATAAGTGTGCAAGGATCCATTTTGGCAGTTGGAGTTCCTGGAGCCACATCTTGAAAACTTCTTTTCTGACCTATGCTAGAGCCCTAAAAGGGAAGTGATATAGCTTGAGGGACTGTGATGAAAAGAAGGGGGTACACTTCCTTGGGTTGTGCAGGTTGAGGGGAATGAGAGATTATTGGTTGGAGTTGTTGCAGGAGTTGTGAACTTGTGAAAGTGTCAAGTACTATGATATAAATTTTGTACATGTATATTAGTATGGTGTTGTGCGCTGAAGACGATGAAAATTGTAAGGGGAGGGGAATGTAACATCCTTGTTTTTAATCCCCATTTTAGCATTGTATAATGTAAATATGATATATGGTCGTGGGCTAAGTGATGTAATATGTAAACATTGTATATCAAAAATAATAAAAATAAATGTATCATCATCATGTAGACAGACATGGATGAAGTAATGGGGGCTAAATTTCCACAAGAGAGGGGGAGTCCAAAGGGGAGTTATTCATGGATATCAATCCCAACCCACTTTCTAAAATAATTATTTTGTATGAACCTTCTATTTTTATTTTCATTGTATCAAAGCCCCAATCATTTAATCAATGTAAGAGGATGGTGTGAAAAGTCACCTCACATAGTTATTGAGAGCATGGGGTTGAGTACAATCAATAGTAGGGAATGTGAGAGTCAACATGTATGGGTAAAAGGGAAGTTCAAATGGGTATTGTAGGCAGTTTTTACAAGTAGTTTTTTTACAACAAGAGAGGAATGAGTGTTGGAGATGGAAGACAACCATAGTGGGATTTGAGGGTAGCTTGTGGGAATTGTAATTGCATGAAGAAGCAGGATGCTAGGCCTATAGAAGATATTTGTATGTAAGAAATCACCATAGAGAAAATGAGTTGCAGACGAGAATTTCTTATTGCAGTTGTAAGTCACTAGAGTCTTCGACAAGAGAGATTCATGTCCAACCTGTGCTAGAGCCGCAGAGGGAAGTGGGAAGGCCCGAAGGATTGCGTGCAAAGAAGGGGGATCCCATTCCTTGGGTTGAGGGGAAGAGAGTTGGTTGATTGGGATTGTTGTAGGAAAATTAGCTTTTTATGTGTTATATTTGTAGATTTTAACCTTGTACAATATTTTACTGCAAACAACTTTTCAATAAAAGAGCAGAAAAGACATAATGGAAAATACACACATCACACAGATATTTTTCCCTTGGAAACCCAAACTAGGAAAACCAACATATTCTATATTCATTCACATCATACATTGTTTACAATACAATATACATATAGGAGCCAGCGGCATCCAAAACCCTAATCCAATGACATGGATTAGTCAACAACCCTAATTCCTTAAATGGAAATAGAAAACCATCAGTGAAAAAATGTGTGCCAAAAACCGCCCAAAAATGGAGATACAATGGAAAATACACACTTTACACATATATTGTTCCCCTGGAAACCCAAACCGGGAAGACCAACATATTCTATATTCATTCACATCATACATTGTTTACAATACAATATACATATAGGATCCAACAATATCCAAAACCCTAATCCAATGACCTAGATTAGTCAACAACCCTAATTCCTTAACTGGAAATAGAAAACCATCGACGAAAAACCATGTGCCGAAAAACCACCCAAAAACAAAGTCACGCAAAGAATATAACACATATCCAAGATTCTCCCACTTGTTGTTTTCTTTGCATACAGGGGGTTACAGGGTTACATTGTCAACAATCTAGGGCATCAATGCCCATAGATCCTCTACACCAAGAGAAATTATCGGTGGTCACATATTTTGTTAATGAATCTACAACATTCTTCAAAGTGTCTGCCTTCATCAACAACACCTTCTTTTCTTCAACCATGTCTCTCAAAAAGTGATATTGAACATCAATATGCTTTGTCCTTGAATGATAAGATGGGCTCTTTGGCAGAAAAATTGCACTCTGACTGTCACAATATATCATTACATCTTGTTGTACCAACCCAATACCTAAACACAATCTTTGTAACCATATTGCTTCCTTGCTTGCATGAGTGGCTCCCATGTATTTAACTTCTGTAGTTGAAAATGCCACTACAGACTGTCTTTTTCTCATCCAACTGATTGCTCCTCCAAACAGGTTAAACACATACCCGCTTGTAGATCTTCTACGATCCAGATATCCATCCCAGTCTACATCCACAAAGCCATGTATGTCCAACACTATGTCCAAACCTGGTCTTCCTTGGTAGCACAATCCATAACTAGTAGTGCCACACAAATACCTGAAAACCCTCTTTACTATTGTCCAATGCTCCTTTCCTGGTTTTGACATATACCAAAATTTCCATTGCATGTGCAATGTCCGGTCTGGTACAAACCATTGCATACATCAAACTACCAACCACACTCACATATGGAACATGAGACATGTCCTCCTCCTCTTCCTGTGTCTTGGGACACTGATCCATAGAAAACTTACACCTACAAGAATAGGGACCCTGACCAGTTTACATTCATGCATATTAAACCTTTGCAATATTGTCTCGACATATTTTCTTTGATTTGACCAGAGTTTCTTGTTTTTCCGATCTCTTTTAATTTCCATGCCCAAAATGAAATTTCCAGCACCAAGATCCTTCATGTGAAATTTAGAGGACATTTGAGTTTTCACATCTTGGATAATCTCCTTATTGTTTCATATAAACAACATGTCATCCACATACAATACCAAATAAATCAAATGAACACCAATTAATTTAAAATACACACAATGATCCTCTTTGTTTCTTGTGAAGCCAACTCCCATCATATAAGTATCAAATTTTTGATACCACATCCTTGGTGATTGTTTTAAACCATACATGGAATTTTTCAGCGTACATGCCAACTCCTTCTTTCCCTTCACAACAAAGCTTTCCAGCTGCTTCATATAGATTTCTTCTTCCAGATCACCATGTAGGAATGTTGTCTTTACATCCATATGTTCTACTTCAAAAACAAATGCAATAGCAACAAATAACAAAAATCTAATAGAAGTTAACTTGGAAACAAGAGAAAAAATCTCACCAAAATCAATTCTCTCAACCTGGGAATAACCCTTTGCTACTAACCAAGCTTTGTATTTCTCCAGTTTTTCTTCTACATTAAGATTCTTTTTAAATACCCATTTGCTACCAATGGGATTTCTTCCATTCAGAAACTCCACTAGATCCCAAGCCTCATTCTTATCCAAAGATGTCATTTATTCAACCATAGCCTTTTTCCAGAGTTTTCCATCCTCTGAATCCACTACCTCCCTAACAGTTCTAGGATCATCATCAGTAATAGACAAAGAAAAATTTGAACGGAAATAAGATGGAGTATACCTTTTCGGTAGACTTTTTTCCTGCATCGATCTCCTCAATAATGGAGTATGAGGATCTTCTTCTCCTAATTCTTGTTCTTCTGTAGAGTCAGATTCATCATCTTTTGGCTCAAACTCTATTTTCTTTGGTTCTTCCTTGGTAGGACTTCATGTTTAACAACATCCTTCATTTCTATAAATAGAACATCTCGACTATACACAAACTTCTTAGTTTCTAGGTTCCAAAGCTTATAACCCTTGAGACCATCTTTATACCAAATAAAGATACACTTTTTAGCCTTCTTATCTAGATTACTCATGTTTTCCTTTGGAACATAACATAGGCCTCACAACCAAATACCTTGAGATGAGTGAGAGATATTTTCTTACCAGTCCATACATCATGTGGAGTCTTGTCATCCAGTGTTGATGAGGGTGATCAATTGACCAGGTAACATGCAATACCCACTTCCTCTACCAATTTTTTTTTCCCTAACCTGGCACCACTGAGCATGCACCTTGATTTTTCCATCAGTGTCTTGTTCATCCTTTATGCAACTCCATTTTGCAGATATGTATATGGAGTAGTATTTTGCCTTGCTATACTTCACTTCTTACATAACTCTTCAATTTTATTTCCGCATAAATATGCCATTATTTTTCCTCAACGCCTTAATTCTTTTCTCTGTTTGATTCTCTATAAGAGCCTTAAACTCTTTAAACCTACCAAAGACTTCAGATTTATTCCTGAGGAAATATATCCAAGTATTCCTCAAGAAGTCATCTATAAATGAGACATAGTACACAGATTTTCCCAATGATGGAACCGACATAGGTCCAAACACATCATTGTGCACTAGCCGTAAAATTCCTTCTACCCTCGTTGCACTAGAGAGGAATCTTACCCGATTTTTCTTCCTATATACACAATGTTCACAAAAATAAAAATCCAAACAGTAATTAGACATACCTTCAACCCTACCTTTACCATGTAGCAGTCGAAAACCCTTCTCTCCGATATGCCCCAGTATTTGATGTCATAGCACAACCTTTTCTCTAGAGACTGTAGGAGCTTTTCCTTATTTTGCTCCAATATCATAAACAATGGAACTATTACACCCATTACTAATAGTGCTTCCTTGCAGCTTATACAAATTTCCACTATAAACTCCCTTCAACAACACCATTTCTCCTCGAACCATCCTGTAGGTTTCTTTTTCAAATACTATTTTTACCCCTGCATTGTCCATTTTGCTTATAGAAATCAAATTTATAGAACAATCATGGGATTTGTAGAACTCCATGAAGTGTTCTAATCCTTCCATATATGAGCCTCAACTTGACTTTTCCTCATCCTATGATTTTGGTCGTTGAGTCATCACCTAGGAAAACATTACCTCCATCATACCTTTCATATTCACAGAACCACTCCATGTGGGGAGTCATATGAAAGGATGCAGTTGAGTCAACTAGCCATGCCTCATGATCTAAATGTGTGATTGAAGAAGCCAAGTACACATCTCCTCCTTCTTCCTTGGAGGTATTTTCTTCCGTAGAGGGAGAACCTTCAGATCCATTCACTTTCTCAACACTTTTGGATCTACATTCCTTCTTGAAGTGTCCGTCTTTTCCACATCTCCATCATACCTTTACAAACATTTTGAGAGATTTAGATCTACCCTTAAACTTAGATCTATTTCTTTCTTGGGAGCCTCCTCTTGCAAATAATGCATTTGTACTATGTCCTTCCATGTTATTCTATCTCATCTCCCCCGACAACAAGGATGGGACCACATCATCAAAACTCAAGGTAGTTGTATAACTACCTATGGCCACAACCAGACTATCCCACGAGTTTGGTAAAGAGCACAGTAAACTAATACACTTATCTTCATCTGAAATTTTAATCTTAACAAATAATAATTAACTTAACATAGTATTGAATGTGTTCAGATGCTCTATCACTGAGTCTCCATCTCTCATCCTCAAGTTATACAGTTTCTTCCACAGGAACAGTTTATTTACCAGAGACTTAGACTGATACAATTTTCCTAACTTATTGCATAACTCCTTGGCTATAGCTTCCCCTGACACATTCAGTAATACTGAATCTAAGAGATACAATCAGATTGTGCTCTTTGCCTTCTGATCCAACTTTTTCTAGTCATCTGCTGACGTTCCTGCAAATGCACTACCTGGATCCACCACGATCCACTGATCTTTGTCTACCAATAGATCTTCCATCTTGAGCTTCCACAGCTCAAAACTTTGCCCATTAAATTTATCGATCTCTATTTTAGAACTTCTCGCCATTTCTTTTCACTTGAAGAATCAATACCGTGGATATCCCATTGTAACAAGGCTTACCACAGTCCCGAGCCAAACCCCTAGCCACAAAGGTGACCCCTAAAGCCAATAATTGCTCTAATACTAAATGTAGATTTTCACCTTGTACAATGTTTTACTGCAAACAAATTTTCCATAAAAGAACAAAAAATATACAATGGAAAATACACACATTACACAAAGATTTTTCCCCTGGAAAAATCTCTGTAATGTGTGTATTTTCAATTGTATATTTTATGTTCTTATTGAAAATATGTTTGCAGAAAAATATTGTACAAGGTTAAAATCTACAATATTGGGATGTGAGTGGACAATAGAGACACCCTTTCTTATGGATTTTGAGCCACAAATCGAGGGTGACTTGTTGTTGATATATGGAGCAACAAGTCTACGGTTGGGTGGAATGTAATGTTCCCAAGCCAATTTTTTCGCTTGGAACACTGACTGACCACTGATTTACTTGTTTGTTTGTGTATGTTTGCAGGTTGGCCTCTCAAGTTTTGGCCTTAGGGTTATATTTACTTATTAAGCACAGATCTGAATATAAACTCAATGCAAACACAATATCTAACCAATACACAAGATATGGAACCCAAAAGCATTGATCTGACCTTTATTATTATGAAAAGAAAGAACTCGATACAAACTGGATGCAGATCTGGAATAACATCAGATGGCTCTAAGAGATAACATATGAGTTGCTACAAAATGCTCCCGACAATACAAAATAAGCCTCCAAAGTTTGAATCAATAATGAAGGCTAAATACAATAAGAACCAGTGTCACGTCCAACCCCCCTGGCTGCTAGCACATCCTGTTGAATATATGAGAAGGCCAAGATTTCGGCCTAGCTAAAGGAGATCTCCAAATGATGCCAAACTCCACTGAAAGATAGATCAGGGCAACTGGAAACCCTCCCTAAAGTCTAAAGTCCAGATGCCAAGTCTTACCCCTCCAAATTGTTGAAACCCTTATCAAGATTGCACCCTCCTGAAAACCTGAAGTGCCCAATAATTTGGCCCTAATGAAGGAAGCCTCCAAATCCATTGAAACTCTATAGAAAGATAGATCGGGCTGCCACAAGCCATTAGGAGAAGTATCAGGGTCATATTTGAGGTGTAACCCCCTCAAACTGACAATATTTGAATCACAGTTGCACCTTCCTTCTCTCAAAACCATCCCAAAGATGTATATAATAGTCTAGACGAAGTAACCCTCCAAAAATGCTCCCAAATTTATGAACATGGCTCTGCAAGTAATACCCAAATGCTAGAGTGTCTCTAGACCCTGTCACAAGGGTGGATCAAACTCTTCTTCATGAAATGATGCACCCCTGTTGGAAAACCCTCAAGGGTACGGCCCTGCTACCCTCCTAGATCGATGATGGAACCTGTCAAGACTATAGAATGGTGTGGGTGGAGTATTTCATCCCCAAGACCAAGCTTGGAACAAGGTGAGTGGAATATTTCACCACTAAGTTGCTCTCTAGAGTTTGTAATCTCAAAACCCTCAAAATTGTGTGCTCAAGAGCTCAATAACCAAATGCAATAATATCCAAGATGAGTGAGAGGTGCGCCCTAGACTTTCCTTTATACTTCCATTCTATTTCCCTGTTGAGTTAGTTAACCCCTAGGTTCAACTCCTAACTCAACCTCCAACATTCTAATTCTTCATTGAGTTACTTTCTACCCTTTTTACCATTTTCCAAGTCAACTTCAAAATATAACATTGATTTAGCTGACCTTTCCCCATGATGCATGAGACTATGGTCTAGTGGGGATGACTAGACCACTAAGTCTTTCCAAACCTCTTCATCAAGAAGTGGGGGACATTACAGTCTCCCCTGCTAGAAATTGCTTGCCCACAAGCTATTCTGAACCTGTTTCCCATATCACATGTTCATTATCCCACGTGGGATCTTCAATAGGAAAATCCTTCCATTTGATTAAGTATTCTTTGATGCTTCGCCTGTGGATTTTCTTCTCCAGAACCTCCAATATTTCCTCCGACACTAGTACCAATTGCCCCTCTTCATCTAGAGGTGGAAGCACCTCAAGTGGGGTGATGTGTTGACCAATGGCCCTCTTCAGGCATGACACATGGAAAACATTATGTATCTTGCTACCCTGTGGGATCTCCATCTCATAAGCCACTGCCCCTACCTTTATGTTGATCCTGTAGGGCCCAAAGAACCAGGGTTAGAGATTTTCTTCTTCACTCCTTTTGATCGAAGCTTGACTGTATGGTTGGAGCCTTAGGTAGACCAAATCACCAACCTCAAAAGTATGCTCTGCCCGGTGTTTGTTTGCTTGAAAATTCTGTTGATTATGTGCCCTCTATAGATGATCCTTCAACTCCCTGAGGATGTCCTGACTTTGTTGCACCCAATCCTGTACCATCGAGGATCTACTATCACCAAAATCAATCTCTACAAAAGAGAGTGGGTCATAATTGTACAACGCTCTGAATGGAGTCATGCCTATCGACATGTGATAAGTGGTGTTATAACAGTATTCCCCCTGGTGTAGCCACCTAACACATGCCTTATGTTGCCCTGCTACATAGTTCCTGAGGTAGCCTTCTACCCATTTTTTGACTATTTTGGTTTACCCATCCATATAAGGATGATAACTAATGCTAGGGGTCAAGGTTGTACCAACCATCCTGAATAACTCCCACCAAAAGGTGATCATAAATCGACTATCCCTATCACTAACAATGGTTTTGGGTAGAACGTGTAGTCTGAAGATCTCTCTGAAGAATAGTTCGACCACCTGTGTTGCACTGAAGTCTGTAGCAATGGAGAAGAAGTGTGAAAATTTGGTCAACCTGTCCACCACTATGAAAATACAATCCTTACTCTGTGCCCTTGGCAGTCCTATGATGAAGTCCATGGAGATGCTCTCCCATTTGTGTTCCAGGATCGGTATAGGCTTTAGCAGCCCTACAGGATGTGTGTGCTCATCCTTATTCTCCTGGAAAGTAGTACACTCCTTTACGTGACTCATCACATATTCTTTGAGGCCCTTCCATGAGAACCTTTCCATTACCCGCCTGTATGTTTTACCAATCCCTTGGTGCCCTACCATCGGTGAATCATGATATGTGTGTAGTATCTTGGCCTTGAAATTTAACTCAGGGACCAAGAATATTTGACCCTTGTGGTAGATGATGCCATCTATGACTATGAAGTTATCATCTTGTGTTTGCCCATCCAACACCTGACAAGCAAACTGATTTTTGCAATATTCCATCAAGAGGTGGTCCTTCGAGTTAACTGATACATCTGTCATGGCATAAATCGATGGCCTCCTGGATAGTGCATCTGCAACTACATTGTTTTTCCCTTTGACAAATTCAATGTCAAAGTCATAGGCATGTATCTTGTTGACCCACTTTTGTTGCCTCTCATTTAAGTCCTTTTGTTCCAAGAAGTACTTAAGGCTATTGTGATATGATTTCACCACAAATGTAGCACCTACCAAGAATTACATGAATTTGGCCAAAGTGTGCATGATAGCCAGCATCTCTTTGTCGTAGATGGTGTAAAGTAGCTCAGGACCCCTCATTTTTTGTCTCTCATAGGCAAGAGGGTGCCTATTCTGCATCAGTATGGACCCAATGCCTTCTCCGGAGGCATCACACTCCAATGTGAAGGGTTGGTTGAAATTTGGTAATGCTAACACGGGTCATGTGCTCATTAATTTTGTGACGTCCCCAGCCACCCATGGCCAGGCCACACTACACCAGAAAGCACTTTCGTTCTCTCACTGTGGAACATACTGTGACATACCCAACAACCAACTGTACTATGCCACATAAAATTTTCTAACTGCATGCATTTAAAACATACACACACAACACTCTTGCAGAAGCTTTATATATAAAAAGTAATAGACAAATACATTACGTAAATGCACAAATTCACATTTAAATAGCAATAAACATAGACATGCGACATATACAGAAAATACCCAAAAATATAAACACAGTTATAAATCATAAACAGGATAAATTTGTAAAACTAAACAAGGAAATAATAATGCATCATGTAAATTTATCACACAGTTGACACTTATCTTGGTAAGAATATCACCAAATGCATGTAGACCTTCCACTAACCTCCCAGCCTTAGACCACATTGTTCATCACTCTTAACAATGAGTCACCCCCGAGCTGGGACTAAAATCCACCGGGTAAAGGGTTCCTAACCAGGCTAATGGTTCATGGAAAATAGGAAAGACTCTGTCATATGTGCCTACTCAAACTATTAGTCTACAATCCTTCATTCCCCACATGCTTGTCCCACCCCAGGAAGTGTGCCCCTTCTCTTCTCAACAGTCCTTCGGCTGCCCCACTTCCCTTCCAGGGCTTCAGCAACAAGTCGAACAAGAAGTCTCAGAGCCCTATAGTTGCAGTTTAACACCTTCAGGAAATCAATTCCCAACAATTCTCTCACCCAGAGAGAAATTTCTCACGGGCCTGACAACCCGCCTCTTCAATATCCCACAGGCATGACAACTCGCTTCTTCATTCCAGCTCCCCATCTAACTAGCTACACCAACCTCTATGGCCATGGATATAGGTTCTGGTACAATCATGAAGATACGAAGGATAACTCAATGGTTGTGTGAAGGTTGATGGAATAATCGTTGAGTGATGGAAGGAATCATCGTAAGAATGATGGGGGGGGTTGTGAAAATGAACTAAGTCCCAACAATATGTATGCATGTCCCCAACTTGACACTTGTCATGTTGGGAGCTACTTTGGTCCACTTGTCCCCAACTTTAGAACTTAGGATAAAATAATTATCCATACTTTATGATTTAAGAAATATTAATATAATATTCCTTTTTGGCTTAAGCTCCCTAGATTAGCCCTTTTCCTTAACTTTTAGGTCCCACCCTTTCCCTAACTAGTGGATTTTAGTCCCCCATCTCTTTTATCGTGGTTGGTCTGCGTGCAGCAATGTATTTTATATTAATCATGAGACATATACAAAAGTAGGTGCACTGGCCTTTAGCATCTAGGCTCTCTGGCCTAATTCAAAACATAAGCATCCTAGCTTATAATAACTAGCTCACCAGCCTATAAAACATATCATGTACACAAAGGCTCCCTGGCCTCAACATCGCGCGCACTTAAGATGCTACACGCAGTATCCTGGAATGTGCACACTTCCTCATTTTACTGTGCAGTACATGCGCGCACTATGCTATGAAATGTGCATACAAAAATGATATCAAAACAACTCACCAACTTAAGTACATTTGTATTTACATTTACAAATGGGTTCGGCCTTAGGGATATTACAATCCCCTCCCCTTATTTATGCATTGTCCTCAGTGCATCATGTACCCATGTACAACTAAATTTCAAAAATTTTCAAAAAGATGTGGGTATTCTACCTGCATTGCATCCTCATGCTCCCAAGTAGTGTCCTCGGGACTGTACCAGGTCCATTGGACCTTTACAAGCCCTATGGCTCGAATCCGGAGCTGTTTGATTTTCCAGTCCAGAATGCACACCGGATGCACTTGAAAAGTGCCTTCTTGCTTCACCTAAATCAAATTCCAATCAATAACATGATTAGTATCAGGTATATATTTCTTTAGCAATGATACATGGAATACATTATTAACAGACATAGATGCAAGCAATGCAATCATATAAGCTACTAGACCAATCCTCTCTAGGATTTCAAATGGCCCACAATAGCGAGCTTCCAACTTTGAATAATTTCCCAACTTCAGGGAACTTTTGTTAGCTTTCACTTTCAAGAATACATGGTCACCCACTTTGAATTCCCTGTGATTTTTTCCCTTATCAGCATAACTTTTCTTCTTGTCTTGGGAAGCCTTTAAATTTTATTTTTTTTTCAACATTTGCTCTTCCATTTCCCTGAGTAAATCTGGCCCAACTACTGCTCTATCTGTTGGGTTATCCCAGCTTACCGGTGTGTTTCACTTTCTGCCATAAACTGCCTCAAATGGGCTCATATTTAGAGATGCTTGGTACCCATTGTTATAAGCAAACTCTACCAAGTGTAGGTAGTCTTCCTATTTTGATGGTTATCCATCACATACATCCTCAACATATCCTCAATCACCTGATTCACCCTCTCTGTTTGTCCATCTGTTTCTGGATGATAAGTTGTACTAAAATTCAAACTTGTTCCAAATCCATTAAATAATCCCTTCCAAAATTTTGAGGTAAATTTTGGATCTCTGTAAGACACAATTGTCTTAGGTATGCCATGTAATCTATCAATTTCCCTCATATAAACATCAGCAATGTTCACTGCCTTGTGAGTGAACTTAACTGGAATAAAATGGGCAGCTTTAGTAAGCTTATCCACCACTACCATGATAGAATCATGTTTCTTGTTTGTTCTGGGCAGTTTGGTAAATGAAATCCATGGTTACAACTTCCCATTTCCACTCAGGAATGGGTAATGGTTGTAGCAAACCAGCTGGGTGTCTATGCTCAGCCTTTACTTTTTTACTTTCCAAACATCTGGCAATAAAATCAACGACCTCTTTCTTCATGC
>ML840335.1:9587-21541 GCA_009831015.1 Picea engelmannii | reverse complement strand
TGAAAAACTAGATGTATATGATTCACCTATCTGGTAGGTATTTCTAGCACAGTATTTATTTAACACAAATGTATCTCCTAATACATTTCCATAATTACATTCCATTCCCAGCCAAGATAGATAGAAATTTTTTCTCAAAGCCTACAATTAAACTGTAAGCTTTATCCCACAATTCATCCCATTCCATCAGAACTAAATAAAGAAGAACAATTCATTCAGATTTAAACAGATGCATTCTATAAACCAATACTTCAAATAACATTTGACCAGAGAAAGAGTAGATAGACATATATGAAAAATTGTCGAACAACAAATGGAACAACCAAGTTCCTCCCAACCTTAGAACAAAACAACCAAACTGCTTCCTCCGTTCACCCTCTAGCCTGACCATAAATCCATGAGGGCGAACTCCAGAACTCCTCCTTAGCTATGGTCCTTTAGTTTCAGAAAACTTCTACTTGCCTCACACTCAGAAAATAATGCTCATAAAAAAAAGTGATAATTAATTTCCCCAGTATACTCGGCAACATCCAGTCTCCTCCCATATGATATATATCCAAAAGAAATTGTGCCTAGGTATTTTCCCCTTGGGAATTTTCACATATTTCCAAATCCTTGATTTTCGGGGGCTTCCAATGGATAAATTCTTGATTTTCCACCTGTAACATTCATCCCTGAGGTAGTTCCAATATTATCCCCACTCATGGAGTCATGGTCAGTTGATTTCAACCTGGATGTTCCATTTGTCCATCAACAATGAATATAAAAATATTTGTTTCTTACAAGTGTCATAGTCAAAGAGTTATTTGGGTCAACTCAGATCTTTTCCCAACAATCATAATCATAATTTACAATTAACTAAATTTTGAAATTCGGAATTGCCATAAATGGAAAAAATTTTCTAATTTCAAATTTAACTAAAATGGAAATAAATTCCTAAGTATTTTTAGACTTAAAACTAATTTATTTTGGGGGATGCTACATCCTTTCCCCCTTCAATAAAAAACTTTCCTCAGTGTTCGTCCCTTTCTCGGAACATGATTTGATGACATTTCTAAAAATCTCCCTCCAACTCCCAAATGGCCTCCTCAGAACTGAAGTGCTTCCATTGCACTTTTACTTGGGTGACGACTCTTTTCCATAGTGCTATCTCTCTCCTATCCATAATGCGCAGAGGTTCTTCTTGGAACTCACCTTCTGGTTCCACCTTCACCAAGTTCCAATCGATCATATGAGTAGGGTCATGAACATAATTCTTTAGCAAAGATACATGAAATACATTATGAATTTTTAGAATGGTAGGAACTGCAAGTTGGTATGCCATGAGTCCAATTCGAGCTAAGATCTTGAAGGGCCACAAAACTTGGGTGCCAACTTGGCACAATTCCCGAGCTTTAGTGAAATTTTTTAGGTTTTGACTTTTAAATAGATGTGGTCTCCCACTTGAAACTCAAGGTGTCTTCTTTTCAGGTCCACATATCTTTTTTGTCTGTCTTGAGACTCTTTTAAATTCTGTTGTACTTTTCTTACCATACTCTCCATTTCATGTAGCATTTATGGTCCCACCATGAGTCTGTCAACTGGGTTATCCCAGCTACTCAGAGTCATACATTTTCTTTCATACGATACTTCGAAGGGGCTCATCTTAGCCAATGTTTGGTAACCATTGTTGTACACAAATTCAGCCAAGTGTAGGTAGTCCTCCCACTTGCTTGGTTTTTTCCTTATGTACATGCATAAAATATATTCTATGATTTGGTTTGTCTGTTTGGTCTACCCATCCGTTTGTGGATGGTAACTTGTGATGAAATTCAAGTTAGTATTTAACCCTTCAAACAATTCTTTCCAAAAAGTAGATGTAAATTTTATGTCTCTATCCAAAATCACCATTTTAGGAATACCATGCATCTAAAAATTGCTTTCATGAATATATCAACAATGTTGATAGCTTTAAAAGTAGACTTTACAAGAATAAAGTGTGCAGACTTACTAAGCTTATCGATTACTACCATGATTGAATAATTATGTTTTTGATTTCTAGGCAAACCTAAAAGTTCAGTGATATAGTCTCCCATTTCCATTTTCGCATAGGTAAGGGCTACAAAAAGTCAGTTGGATGCTGGTGTTCAGCTTCCACCTACTGACAATCTTGACACTTAGCTAAGTATTTTTTTATTTCTCCCTTCATATTAGGCCAATAAAATAACTTTCTTAGTGTTGTTACCGTTTTCTAGTATCCGAGATGACTAGAATATGGTTTCTTGTGTACTTCATCCAAAATCGTTAAATTTAATTTCGTCGAATCTAGTATGTATATTCTGTTTTTAAATCATAGTAGACCATTTTTGTCCAAACTCAGATCTGTTTTGTCTAATTTTTTTGTATTATTCTGTAATTCTACCACTGTTTTAGTGTAATTTTCATCGTTATTACCTGCAACCTTTATCCTCTGCTCAAGATCGCTCTTTATCCTGCTAATTTTTATTTCAAACAAACCATGCACTCTTCTACTTAAAGTATCATCCACCTTGTTTTCCTTACCCTTGATGTGTCTTACGTCAAAGTCAAATTTTCTCAAGAAGGCTAGCCATCTTGCTTGCTTTGCATTAAGGTTTGGTTGACTAAAAAAAAATTTCACACCATTGTTATCCGTCAATAACAGAAATTTCCTGCCCATTATGTAGTGTTGCCACATCTTTAAGGCATGTATTATAGCTTCCAACTCTAAGTCACGAGTGAAGTAGTTTCGTTCCTGCTCCTTTATTTTTCGAGACTTGTAACAAATAATGTGTCCTTCTTGAGTTAGGACACCACCTAGTCCTTTTTTACTCACATCCACATAGACTGTGAAGTCCTTGTACCAATCTTCTACCTTTAAAATGGGCGCGGTCATTGACAATTCCTTTAACTTATTAAAACTTTCCTGACATTTCTGCGACCAGTTAAACTTGGTTCCCTTCTTTTGTAAGGATGTGATACGGTATGCAATCTTTGAAAATACCTCTATGAATTTGTGGTAATATCCGGTGATTCCCATGAATGATTAGATGTCGGCTACATCCTTAGGAATCTACCATTCCATGATGGATCTTATTTTCTCAAGATCGACTGCAATACCTTCCTCAGATATTACATGTCCTAGGTACTGTATTTTCTTCTGATAAAAGTCAAACTTATCGAATTTGGCACACAATTTGTGTTTTATCAAAGTTTTCATAACTATCCTTAGGTTCTCTTCGTGTTCTTATTCTATTTTAGAATACACTAGGATATCGTCAATAAATACGAAGGAAAACTTATCCAAGTACTGGCTGAAAATGTTGTTCATTAAGCACATAAAAGTTGTTGGCGCGTTAGTTAGGCCAAGAGGTATAATAACAAATTTGTAATGGCCATATCTCATTCTGAATGTTGTTTTACTTGTGTCCTCATCTTTTATTCTAACCTGGTGATAGCCAGACCGTAAATCCAATTTAGAAAAAATCTTTTCCCCACCTATTTGATTGAACATATCATTGATCCTAGGTAAGGGGTATTTGTTCTTAACAACCATTTTTTTTAATTGTCTGTAATCAATGCATAATCTCACAGTTTCGTCTTTATTTCTAAAAAAAAGGATTGGTGCTCCCCATGGTGAAACACTCGGTCTGATATATTCTTTGTCCAATAACTCTTGTAGTTGAATTTTTAATTATGTTAGTTATGGTAAACTCATTCAGTAGGGTGCTTTAGATGTAGGGGTTGAACCAAGTAGTAGGATGATTGAAAATTCTATCTCTCTCCTTGGGGGTAATTCAGGTATCTCATCGACAAACACATCTATGAAATCATGCAAGATGACAAAATCCTCCAAGATAGGTTATTTTATTTTTCCAACAGATTTGTCACTTGGATGGAATAAATCTGACAACCCTTTCTTATGCATTTCTTAAATTGCATTGTTGAAAACTGTCTAACTGAGATTGGTTTTTGTATACCTTGAATTGTCCTAAAAGTGTCATTTTTGTCTTTATATTTGAGTGAGTTTTCATAACAATCTAAAACTGTTGTATGCCTTTCTAACCAATCAATTCCGATAATCATTTCATAATACCCTAACAGTAGAATGTTCATATTTGTCTTTGTGTTTTGACCACCTAAATTGAACTCACAATAAAAAATAAAATCAAATACTTTTCATTTTGTTCCTATTGCTAGTTGTACTAGGCAAGATTTTGCTTGTCTTGTTTTATTAAGTTTATTTGAATCCACTACACCAGGATTGATATAACTCAACGTAGCACCTGAATCAATTAAAACAGAAATACGAGTATTGTTAATTTTACCTTCAGTTTCCACTATAGTGGACTAGTGATCAGCTTGTCAGATATCCACGAATCCATTGATCCGATGTAGGCTTCTGGCCACATCTCCCACTATAGAGGCTTCCTATAGGTTGTGAGCCATAGTCTTGGTTACTGAAGTCAAACGTGGAAAGTTCCTCCTTAGGTGAGGTTCTCCACATTCCCAAGTTCGCGGGGGCTGTCCCAAAACTTCTTTGTTCCCATATTAACTGGTTTACCACCTCCTTGGGTGTTTTGGTTGTCGGAGTGAAAATATTTATTTGGAAAACTCTTTGTTGTGTTCCGAAAAGGGGTTGGCTAATATCCCTTCTTTCATTGATTCATTCGATCTTGTTTCTTGTCTTTCCAAGACTTGGGAAATTCTAACCGTTGTTTGTATTGGTTGTAACACATTCATGCCTTCCTAAAAACTTCAGTCAAGGACTTGGGATTATCAAATTCAATTATGTCCTTATAGGACTGTGGTAAACAGCTTAGGAACCGCTAGATTTTTACTTTGTCCTCCTGGATATAAGGCATGAAACTTAGTAATTCCAAGAACTTTTTTATCAGGTCATTCATAGCCATTTGACCGAGTTGTAGCTCATAAAGCTCTTTAGTTTTTATTTCATAGTAACTTTCAGATAAACAATGTTTCTTAAAGTACTTTTTAAAATTCGACCACTCCATTTGTTTATCCTTTAGACCCTTGGCCAACTTCAGGTCCTGCCACCATATGATTTATTTTCCTTTCAGGTTATAGATGACCATCCTAACCTTCATGTTGGTGGGATAGTTGTATATTTGGAAATACCTTTTAGTGTCAAATAACCATGCTTCAACTTCCTCCCATTTCCTGGATTCCCCGTAAAAGGTAGACGGTTTGATTTTCTTAAACTCTCCCTCAAGACGATCCACATGTTTCCTTTTTCTTCCTGTTTTTGTTTTATCTTCTGCAGAAGGTGTACCTTCGAAAGAGCTCTCCCATTTCTCTGCTTCAGGGCCATAATTCTTGGAGCCCCTTTACTGACCTCTTCTTCATGATTATCATCCTTTGGGCTCTTCTTTGTCACTATGCTTCGTCGCAGAACTTCATTTATTTCCTGATGTTCTTGTTGAGCCTTTTTCAGCTTCTCATTGTCTTATTTGAAAACTTTTAGCTCCATAATGAGATTTCTCGTAGTTTCCAGAACTTCAGTAGATGAACTTCTATCACTATTTTGCCTCTGATCTTCAAGGCGCCTTTTTTCAGGATTCTCCTTGAGTCTTATTTCTGCTTCATTCTGGGCTACAATGATTACAATAGAAATAAAGTGTTTTCTGTTTGTAACAATAATTGTTTTGTTAGTTTTACATGAACGGAAAAATATGTGCTAAGTAAATATTTTGGCCCTCCTTAAGGTCCAAGTGTTGTAACCTTTTCTTTGATACCAGATCTAATGTACCCCAATTTTTCCAAATGATTTTTTTTTCTTAGGAACATTAATCTTCTTTCTTTCAACAATTCATTCTGGAAGACCTATAGTTACGAGAAGTAGGTAATTATCATCTTCATTAATTTATGTGAGATTCCTACCCTAACTTATCTCATACTCAACATAACTTCTATACAAGTAATATTTCACATTCAAAACATTCACCTTTTATAACCCTTCAATCCTACTTCTATTCTAATACTTATATATATATATATATATATATATATATATGATTCCATCCTTACGTGCAAGGGAAAACCTTATTTCACTATTTGAAATTAAAACCCCTATACCATAGACTATAATCACATTATAAAGGGTCAGGAGTGTATACCCTTAGCGAGGATATTATAGGCTTACCATAAGGTGATTAAACATTACTTCACATGGATGAACAATTGAACAAGCCCTGTGAATATTGGTTGTGTTTATAACTTTTGATTATTATTAACATAATGGTTTTGATAATAATGTTATCTATAAAAAACTATTTAGTCCTACCTTAACTGAAGGATAACGGTTAGAGTTCAATGGTCCTATGTATCGTTCCCTGAGGTAATTGTCCTTTACTTTTCATTAACTTAGTATGGGAATGAAGGGTTCGTGTCAATTGTGAATTAGAGCCTATGATCATCCCATTAATGGAGACCCTGTGAGAGTGAGACCTGAGGTTATCACTAGACCCCTCATCCAATACGATCACGCCATATCTACTCCATCACATGGCGAGAGCCAGTCTTCGTACTTCCACCATTTACTGTGTGTAGTAAGGGTTTGTAGGACTAAAAAGTGTTTTCATTTTTGTGGAGTTTCTCGATTAGCTCTGCATTTTTCTCAGCAAGGGAGATCGATGACCTGGAGAATTTTACTTGATGGAAGCATGAAAGTATACACACCTTCCTGGTATGTCCATACTATACCTATGTTCTGGTAGTCGGATGGAACCTTCTGAGTTTCATTATAGTAGAAGAAAAACAACTTTGTACTATAATCTTTTATAACTTTCAGGGAAGGTTCTCCCCTCCATTATCATTATTCTTTTCTTAACTCCCTGGACTATTCCTGGTCATGGGTAACTATACACTAGTGAATTCATGTGTCTTCCTTCATTGGTATGTCCCTCGTTTTCTTTGTAGAGGCCAAAAATGATGAAGTTTCCCCACAGGCAGTTCTTGGTTTTCTTGTGATTCTATCACACCATGATTTCCCTCCGTCATTTATTTTCTTATGTAACCAGGTGTTTATTTTCTCACAACACTACCAACTTTCAACACTAGGGATGAAATCTGAATCCGAATCCCTCTAAAAGGAATTCGATACTGAGTGTTTTTGTACATGTGTGAATGTTACAGTTTTTTGGTAAGGTCCAATACCTTTTTGTGGGGTTTCTCTGTCAGGGAAAAAATCCCAACTCTTGTTATTTAACCTATTCCTTACTATGTTAATCCTTATCGTGTTTGTTGTACAAAAAATAGTTGTATTCTTTTCTTTTTTATTCGGCTCAGATTTGTGTGAAGTCTGTAAGTTGTTGACCTCTTGACTTACGATGGAGATCAGGTATTCTCGATGAAGTTGCTACCACATTCCTATGGTTGGATAAGGGTTTTTCTTGTACAGGGTTTCGACTTCAACTCCAATTCCTCTGTTTACCCTAAACACACCCGTGAATGCTTATATACAAGTTATAGGTTTTCTCTATAGCATTACTCGAGGACTTCTCAATTTTTCGAAGAATTTACACTTATTTTCTGTTAGAAATCCGAGGGTTATTTCGTTATGTTCTTATTTAATATTGGTTAACGACTTGTAATATCCATTTCTTATAAAGGTGAAATTGATAACTCTCGTGAAAATATTTGTGAATTAGACTCGTATGATTCTATTGGTGGTGCATGTTTTTATTCTTTGTGTTCTTGAATGATTGATAAAACTCCTTTTCTTATCCACTATCATGATTAAAGACTTTAATTATTGTGATATAATGATGGGACCGCCTTTTTGCTGCGAGGGTACCCATCATGTTATATTTGATCCACTTCTCCACTTGGGTCTGTGGATGACTCCTTCAATAACGCAGCTTGAACCATCGATCCCAAATCACAAGCTAAGTATAAATTTTAAATTCCCTGTGTTAATTCCTTTGAAATCATTTACCCTAGTAGTTCCTCTACATTTTAGCATTTAATTTTTTCTCGCTTTTTAATCTGCTATTAATTAACATTTTCTTGATTTCATTGTAGGGTTAGAATTGTCTAAGCCTCGAGATTTCCAAGTCCATTCCTTGTGAAAAAGGTACTTGGGTTATGATCTTACCGCATTTTTAAATAAAATCAACACACTCCAGGTTCTATCATAAGGACTATTTATTCCCTACAATGACATCGACTAATTTTCTTTTTGTTCCTCTTGCTAGTTGTACTAGCCAAGATTTTGCATGTCTTGTTTTATTAAGTTTATTT
The DNA here is from genome assembly GCA_009831015.1 of Picea engelmannii. NCBI lineage: Eukaryota > Viridiplantae > Streptophyta > Pinopsida > Pinales > Pinaceae > Picea > Picea engelmannii. The sequence goes on along the minus strand of ML840335.1, from coordinate 13,282 downwards.
GAATCCACTATACTAGGAGTGATATCAATCAATGTAGCTCCAGGATCAATTAAAACAAAAATACTAGTGTTATTAATTTTACCTTCAATTTCCACCACAAAGGACTGATGGTCAGCTTGACGGCCATCCACGACTGCATTGATCTGATGTAAGCTTATGCCTACATACCCCCCTATAGAGGCTTCTTGTATATTATGAACTGTAGTTCTAGATACTAAAGTCAAACATGGATAGTTCCTCCTTAGGTGACGCTCTCCACATTCCCATCATTTTAACAGTTCACAGGGGTTGTCCACAAACTTCTTTGTTCCCATATTTACTGGTTTATCGCCTCCTTTGGTGTTTTCATTGTTAGAGTGAAAATATTTCCTTGGAAGACTCTTTGCTACGTTCCGATAAGAAGCTGGTTGATATCCCTTCTTTTGCTGGTTCATTTGGTCTTATTTCTTGTCTTTCCAAGCCTTGGGTAATTCTGATCGCTCTTTGTATTGAACATAACACATTCAGGCTTTCCTGAAAACTTCGCTCAAGGACTTGGGATTATCAACCTTGACTCTGTCCTTATAAGACCGTGGTAAAAATCTTAGGAACTGATGAATTTTCAATTTGTCCCCCCGTATATAAGGTACGAACCTTAGGAATTCTAGAAATTTGTTTATCAAATCATCCATAGCCACTTGATTGAGTCGTAGCCCATAAAATTCTTTGATTTTTCTTTCATAGTAACTTTCATATAGCTACTATTTATTAAAGTCTGACCATTCTATATGTTTTTCCTTTAGGCCTTTGGCCAACTTCAGGTCTTGCCACCATATGCTATCCTTCTCTTTCAGATTATAGATGGCCATTTTGACCTTCATATTACTGGCTCCCATGTTCTGGATTCCCCGTCAAAGTTAGATGTTTTTTTTTTCTTAAACTCTCCCTCAAGGTGATCTACATGTTTCCTTTTTCTTCATGTTTTTGTTTTATCTTCAGTTGAAGGTGTACCTTCAAATGAGCTCTCCCATTTTCTTCTTCAGGACCAAAATTCTTGGAGGCCCTTTTACTGACCTCTTCTTCCTGGTTATCATCCTTTGGTATTTTCTTTCTCACTATACTTTGTAGAAAAACTTCATTTATTTCCTGATGTTCCTGCTGTGATTTTTTCAGTTTCTCATTATCTGCTTTGAAAACTTGCAGGTCAATAATGAGATTTCTCATAGTTTCCAGAACTTTGGTAGGTGAAATTCAGTCATTGTTCTACCTCTGGTCTTCAGGAGGCCTTTGTTCAGGGTTCTCCTCAAGTTTGATTTCTGCTTCATCCTGGGCTGCCATGATTACAAAAAAATAAAGTGTTTTCTGTTTATAACAATAATTGTTTTGTTAATTTTACATAAAGAGGAAAATATATGCTAAATAAATATTTTGTCCCTGCTCAAGGTCCAAGTGTTGTAACTTTTTCTCTGATACCATATGTAATGATCCCCAAAATTACCAAATAATTTTTTTTTTACTAGGGACATTAATTCTCTTTCTTTACAAATAACAAATTCAAAGGATGTAAGTATAAGTTCAATGTGTAGACATTATCTCTATTCAACTCTCCATGGATTCTGTTTCCTACCTTGTTTATAATTCCTGAAGTTACTCATGTTACATAGTAGTCATATGTATATCTAGGGGAAACCTTATCAATCCTATCCCTTTCGAATTCCTTTATATTTCTATCATCAATGCGAAGTGTTAGCAGTATCCCCAAAAAAATACTTACTCCTTGCAACATACATTCTAGTATATATATATATATATATATATATAGGTACATCTCCATCTATGTATATATAATCTCCTAATTATTAACTCTTTTTATATGTGTGTTTACATACATTTAAATGTATCACGCTTAATACTATTAAAGCCTTTCATAAGTTATATTTCTAGGGTATGAGTATTTCAGTTGGGTAAGTTTCCAAGATATTGACAACCTTCGTGTTTCATTTCTAGATAGTATTAATGTGTAAAGAAAATATAGCATGTCACATGTAATAAAGGAATCTCAGCATGCATATCATTCTCGCAACACAAGACACAGTCTTAAAGTAGATGTGATTTTTGGATTTTTAGTCTTAGTTTGGCCAACACAGGAAGATCGGGCGAGTTAATCTCTTGGTCCACTTTAACGTTAAATGAGTTGGTCTTATCTCGCTGGAGTCTAAGGGTAACATCCTTCCTTACGAGTTGTGTAATGATAATTCGATCGATCGTTACACTCTAACTAAAAAGAGGGCTTAACTTCGTTAGTTACAAAGTAAGGTTCTGAAACCTCTCCCTCCTTCGCATTAACGTGACACAAGAAATGTAGGTGGGACTCTCAGGGTCGCATTGAATCCTCCATCTAGTTAGTTAATGCATGTCTACACAGGGTCCCTTCCGAGGCCTGTCAACTCGCCTTCGTGTCTAGTGCAGAGTAGGCCACCTCACAATCATCACATAGCATGATATAGGTTCATTAACTCTTCCCTTTCTTAGCTTCCATAAGGGTTTAGTTAGGTTTATTCTCTGCTTTCGGCTTTGTCACTCTACGTAACCTTTACAAGATGAATGTGAAGAGTCGATCTAGTGTATATGCCATGGAGAATATTCATCCTGGTGAAAATAAGAATAGATAACTGGAATGCTAACAGGTATCCCTCCTTAAACCGGGTAGGGATACTTCTCCATCAATTTTTTTTAAAACCCTTTTGAAAAATTCTCGGTTCTCCACCTTCTAGTCTCTGACTTCAACGATTCTTTCACATACATTTTTCAATATTAATGCATATGAAATTTACTCATAGGGTTTTCTTTTAATTCTATGCTTTGTGACTTGGTATTGGGTGTTTGTGAGACTACGTGGTAGTTTTTAGTCCAGAAAGATGGTTTAGGGGTAATGACTACACTGTGTGTCACATGCTATACTTTGTTCGGATGACAACAAATTTCCTTTTGATAACAGTTTATAATGTTTCCTTGCTTCCATTGGGTACTGTTAGACTGAGTATTTTACTTAGGAGTCCACCATTATGTAGGTTCTCTCAAACCACTAGATGACTCTTACGATTGTAGTTTTCTTTTTAAAATATTTTTGTATTTCCCATTTGGTGTATATATATATATATATATCAATGGGACTTTTTTGTACCGAATAATATGTTAATAAGCACCCTGTACCATGCTATTATTTGAGTCTGTTATTGAATTTAGGGTTACATATTTCATTCTGATAATATCGTTATCTGTGTGTGGAAGCTAACATTCGAAGTCTGATATTCAGAAAATATATTAACTATGTGTTTAATATTCAAGCATTGCATTCCATTCGGCACATATAATCAATTTATGTTTAGACTTTGATAAACATATTCAGAATATAATTTAAACTCTGTATTTATAGTTTGGGCAATGTATTTCTTTTGGAAAGAATTATTTAAATTGATAACCTGACTTGATTCATGCATTCGGTCTACTCATACCATGCGACCTGTTGAGTACATTTTTATGCTTCCTTTCACTCCATAAACTATACTTTTTCCTCCAAAACCATCCATTTTTCCTTCATATTATTCAATATTTTCCATAAAATAGTTTATGCAAGGTACACTTATCATTCCTTAGCTTAAGAATTGAATTTTTGAATTTTTGACATTAAAATTAAAAATTTATCAGAAATTACA
>ML840334.1:0-16178 GCA_009831015.1 Picea engelmannii | reverse complement strand
GATTTGGAGGAGGGGAAATGGTTAACTGAAGTCAAGGAACTCTTATCACCTGAAAGGAGCCCTTAAAACAGGGTTTTGAAGGAGAGCGCTCCCCTATGGCATCCTTAGGAGCGTTGGCGCTCCCCCACAAACTACTGGGGAGCATTATAACAACAAACCACTTCTCTGAGAGAGTGCTGCCCATATTTAGAGCGCTGACTCTCCCCCTGAGCCTCCTAGGGAGCGTTATAGCGCCCTCATGCCCCTTTTGAGGGAGAACTATCTAATTTGAGGTAGTGGTTGTCCCGTTGAGGAAAATAAGGCGAGGATCTTTCAAGTTTAGAAGGGAGTTGCACTCGAATTCTTGGTTCCATCAGGAGATCTCTGATCCAAGGAGAAAGTTTCTCAACTTGTTCTAAAGATAACTCAAGGGGTTAAGCTTTTTTTAACTTATATAAGCAGGCTCTATGATGGTGAAAAAAGGGAAGAATTGCTAGCATGAAACCTATGATCTCATAGGAAACACATAGCCAGTCAAAGGAGAGTGATCAGTAAAGCTGCAATCATCCAAGTTGTGGATCTTTTGAGAAAGGGTTAAACAAAGGGGACTTGACGAAGCTGTCACATTTGCATCTACAATTGTAATTCTCATTAATATGACACGCTTGGCCTGTTTCTTTCTAGTTTGTGTCTGATCTTACATGAACTTATCATTGATAGATAGATCTGTTTTCAAGCTAATATCAATAGAGTAGGAAGTGGTCGTACTTTGTTTGTCTACAGGGCTCAGCGAGGAGCGAAATATTGGAGCTCAACTCGGAGCGTATAGGGAAAAACGTCAATAAAAAAGTACCTCTATTCTCCTTCCTCCTCATGCATTAGTTTGTATAGATTTGAAAGGAAGTCATTGTCCACGTTAAGCACTTTCTGTCTTAGAGTTAAGGGTCTATCTCTTTGAGGCAATCTACCTATCCGCAGGGAGATTTTCCTACAATAGAAACTGGCGACTCCACTGGGGAGAAGCCTCAAATCAAAACTTCTTGTTTTGATTTCTCCTCATTGACCTTGTCTTACCCCTTGATGGTTTTCAGACCTGTTTCACTCCTTTTTGATTGATTTCATGAGCTGATTGACTCCCTACCCCATCACACTCAGCTTGATTGTCGAGACTGAACTGCAATTTTTGGATTTTTGATACTTTTAGGAGCTTTCTGAACCTGGCGCCCCTGTCCCTGTGTTAACAGAGTGCCAACACTCCCTGAGTGCCTTACACAGAGTGCTATAACGCTCCTTGTCCTTGACAACAGAGCGCCAGCCCTCCTTTGGCCAAACCTTCCAGAATTGTTTTTTCAGGGTTTTAACTCTGTGTTTCTCTTGTTGGGTCACATTGTGAGTCAATGCTTCTTCCTTTCCAGCTTTGACATCTGTCTTTTTTTTAAGAACAAACATCTTGCTATTTGGATTTTGTAGCCTCCTTGACTATTGCTGTTGAGTTTTTTTTGTCATTTGGAGTTTGAAACCCATGCATTGTCTTTCTCTCTTTTTGACTGATAAAAAATGTTGGTGAAGGCCGTCACAAGCCTACGAATCTTTTCATTTGATTTTAGTTAAGGTCATTGTTCTTCGACATTTCTTTTGGTGTGAAGTTCTTGATTTTTTCCTTGATTGTTTCTTTTCTTTCGCTTCTTGTTTTGATTGCAACGAGAGGGTGTTTTGTTTGTATGATTCTTGCTTGTGTTGGTTTGTTTTTTATTCATCCAAAAAGATAATTAGCAAGACGAGCATTGTTTTGAATTAATCATTATTCATATGCAAACGATAAAAAAACATCTTCATGATTGATTGTGCATGTTAGAAGGTATCTCAAGATTTTTAGCATCACATCAGGATTTGATTGAAGAAAAGTTGTTTGAGGACATTCCTTATTAGTGCTTGTTAGTGAAAAGAACTCTCTCTCTCCCTTAGATAGATGTTCATCGAAAAGAAATGACTACTTATCATCTTTGATGCATTTTTTGGGACTGAGTCAGAATTCCATCCGTTTCACTTCCATGCACCCCTTTTGAGTAAAGAACAACTATAAAATGAACACTAATTAAAAAATTATCTAGAACTTTTTCTTTTCTAGGATCCTCCACCAACAGTAGACTAGGCTTAGTACTTTGGATTAGGCTATGAGCATAAATCTCCAAATTTTCCAAAATAAACATTAGCATCCTGAGTTAGGGAGAGTCAAACCCAATTATCGTATAAGTTTGCCTGGGATCCCCCTCTCACACAGGGGTTACGCACGAGGTCGCATTCGGCTGAGCTACAGAGATTATCCCTCCGTGGTTTAACTGATTGTGGTGGTCAGATCGTATTATGGGGATCGCTTAAAGGTAAATCCACAATTGCTGCGTGGAAGCCTTTTAGTTGATTTCAAGCTCAATACCCTGCCCGTACGTTCGGATCAGACTGTCGACTGTTCCCTTCCAAGGGCTGACTGCGAATTGGTAACCTTAGTGGCCATAATATTTAAGGTCTTACACAAGGTGACAGTGAAGGGAAGTCTCACTGTACTTGGAGTAGACATTGGTCAAACTCACTCGGGCTCCTTGGAGGGTAAATCCACAATTACTGCATGGAAGCTTGCATCAAGGCATAAGTCCGTTAAGTAGGTCTCCATTGTAATTGTTCCACCCTATCCCCGTCCCTTCTTAACTTGATCACGCGACGTTGGATTTCATCACCAACTAGTACGATCATCGAGATAAGGTCATGTTTGCTTGGCTGTGATTCTTAGATTCTATTAGCGTATGCTATTTCTTTTCGGTAGTTGGCCATAGATCTTTTTCGCTGACTCTTTTTCGCCAACATTGACCCTCCATGTCGTTCGCGGAGGCTACAAGGACTTCCTCCAGAAAATATGGAAGGAAACACCCCTTTACCCCCTCATTCTACGGAGGAATCTCCTCAACAGAGCGAGGTTCAAGACACTACAACTCCCTAGGAAGAAGTTCCCACTCCTTTAGAGAATTTTCGAATTGTTTCAGAGTCTCCAGAAGCTTTCCACATTCCGGAGGGATATGAACGACGTGTCCTCCAACTGAATTCCGCTAGTGAATTTGTCATCGTCAATCCTTCTGACATTCCGACTAGGTCCCATCCAAACCCTTTAGCCGATGACCCTTTTTGGACCGCAGACATTGTTCGAAGCCCACCGCGCATGGTGCGGGATCTTTATGGAACAGGGATGGGTGTTGATGCACCTATTTCCTACACCGTACCCCTAAACCATTTTACCGGTACCACCATTTTTACGGCCACACCGCCCGTTGGTCCGAGCACACCATCCATTGGCCCAAGGTCTACTTTTCCTCTCTAGATGGCCCATTATACAATAGTCCCTCACATTCTAACTATTCCCGCCGGTAATGCCGTGGTCAACCAAGCTGCGATTGGCACACCTGTAACACCAAGACCTACATCATCACTCCCTTTTTGGGACAGAGCACTAAATACTCCCACTGCCACTACTACCCAAGCTGTACCGGGAAGTTCCATACTTATCCAACAACCCGGAGGGACCGGTCTTGGTGGTCCTAATCCGCTCGGCGGCACCGGTCACATTTACGTCTGGTTCTCAAATTTTGGGAACTCTACCTCAAGTTGGGGGGAATCATCCCACCAGAGGACAATTTCCATTTGGAGGACACCCTCATGTTGGGGGGCAACCTCAATCCGGAGCCCACCATCCATCATACGGACAAAATGTGTCCACCACACCCAGTCCGTGGAATGTCCCTTTTCCGGGAAATCCACAGTTCTTGACAGGACACAATCCTCAAGCTCCACAACAACCCCCTTATGGAAAAATGTCGAATCTGACCTATAACCCTCAAAACCCATACGATTATCCTCCACTCACACATGCTTCTCAAAACACCTCAAATCCTGTCTACCCTGGTCAACACCAACCTCATACAAGAGGGCCCACTAGTTATAATTATCCACATAACCCAGTGTATGGTCCTACTGGTGTCCCTATGCCACACCAGCATTACCCACGGGTTAACCGACAACTACCTTTTCTAGCGACCCTGGACCTTCCAGACTTGTCCCGGTTAACGAATGATCCTATTTATGATTCTCCGGTTTGGCCAGCTATTCCAGCTAAACTTCCTTCTGATATCCCAAAATTTGATGGAAAGTCCGGAGAAGACCCAAACAACCACGTGATGACTTTCCATTTGTGGTGTTCATCCAACTCCCTCATGGATGAATCTATACGTTTGCATCTTTTCCAACGAACGCTTACGGGTTCCACGGCGAAATGGTATATTGAACTACCACGTGCATCTTTTCATGATTTCAACTCCCTCGCCATGTTCTTCCTCACACACTTCCAACTACCCATTCGATACGAAACAGGTACTGAACTATTGACCTCCCTTTGTCAGACAACCTCCGTACACATCTCCGATCATATTCATGAATGGAGACGACGACAAAGGCTAATCAAAGCGGTCATTCCTGACCAATTGTTAGCGGAATGGTTCGCCAAATCACTATTACCCTAGATCACTCGTGATGTTTCCATGGGTGGCGTGGTCACCGAGGAAGAAGCTATCGCCTGAGCTCAATACTTAGACTTAGTTTATTCACAGTCTGGTACTATGTACAAGTTGATACCAAATGCTACCCATGCCACTAATGATCCATCCAAACCATCATCTTCCTCGCACGCGGATGGAGTTATTGGCTCCGTCAAAACCCAATCTACTTCTCAGTCGACTGGAATAATCCAGCAGGTCACTCCGACACCCGCTCCTAGTTCAACGACACCCTCTTCTACCCCCCCTCAAACTCAGGTCTCTGAGGTGAATGCGGTCCAATCAACCCCTTCACAACAACCTGGGGGAAAGAAGAAAGTGAGAAATAAACCAAAGAAAAACAATAACAACGAACAACCAAAAAATCAACTGCAAACCCCTGCTGCCGGGAAAAAACCACAACGGAAACTGAAATTCCCACGTCTCATTTGTGGTGATGATCACTACACCCGAGACTGTCCACATCGCGACGAAGTGGCCAAGATCTTTAAGGGAAATTCACAACCCGTCGTGCTTACTCAACCTTTCCCATAGCAACAATCTTTGGTTGCTCAAACCCCCACTCCAGGGGGCAGTTCCAACCAACCCCATGATGAAGCCTCGACAAGTGCCCACATTTACATGTTCAACGGGGTTAATCTGACCACTCACACTGCGACATATGACACGCCAGTTAAACCTGATAAACCAAAGACGGCTAACGGTTCTTCACCGGACCCATTACCATCCTCTGTTAATCCTCCGTCTGTCAGTCCTCCATCTGGGCCACTTCAGATTGAGAAACCTTCGTTTGACTCCATTTTACGCCCTCCTAAGAGCACTATTCGGAAGTCTACCTTTAATCCTAGTTCGCGGGCTGCCAAAAACTACAACATCATTGAAGATTTGGCTCAATCTCCGTGTGCTATGTCCGCTTTAGAAGTTCTACAACACCGTCCTAGCCAACGTAGAACACTCTTAGCTTCCATTGGTGCTTTTGATACTGAGTCATCAAACAACCTCATGTTTAATCTGGATGATCATCAACCGCGACTCTCCCACCAGTTAGCTTTCCAAATTGATGTTGTTGTTCACAATCAACAAATCCACAGAACTATCTTGGATGAGGGAGCCTCTACTTGTGTCATGTCTCTAGCATGTTGGAAAGGTTTAAAATCACCTGCCCTTAACAAATCCCCCACGATGTTATGCGCTTTCGATGGGCGAGGTTTTCATCCACATGGACTGTTACAATCCCTAGCCGTTCAGTTGGGTGGAAAAACTGTTACCGTTGATGTCGAGGTGGTCGATGCCCCCCTCAATTACAACCTACTACTTGGAAGAAGTTGGTTCTATGCTATGACTGTCATCGCCTCGTCGGTGTTTCGATGTGTACAATTCCCCCATCAAGGAAAAATTGTCACTATCGATCAACTTGATTTATGTACACCTGACGCTCGCGTCCCTGTCACCAACAACATTCCTTTTTTGGGAGACCACCCAGTTACGTATGAAAGCATTGGTGTTGGCTTATTAAAAGATTCTAGCCTTATGGGTACTTTCCCTACAACACTTCCACCTACCGTGCGTCATATCGTCATCGTTAACATGATCTCGACTATGCCTTCAATCCTTGGAATCATCTGATCCTTGGATTGTGCCTAGTCCTCTAGAATTTGATGTGCTCGGTAACACCATGCCACTTAGCCCAACCGAAGCACATACATAGCTATTCAATCTGCCTCTCCCTCTCTAGACAACCCACATTTGCTGGCACCTAATGCCTACTCGGTGCCCTCATGGTTGGATTCCCTATCGTCCGCTGTCGATTACATTTCCCATATTTTTCCTTCTGACGAATCTATTATGGAAATGCTTAGCATTGACGATCTGTCTTGGGATGATAACCATCATCGATCCTCTTTTCTTCCGCCTTTGGAGGAAATCCATCAAGACATACACTCTGTCTTCCCCCCCGATGTTACCGATGCTTTGCAATCTCCTATCCTCACACAAGATACTCTTTCTGAGGGGAATATGAGTAACATCTCTACCACGGTCGTTATTGATATTTCGATCAAAGAAGGTGTCATGGAAAACATTAACCTTGGTGCTAATTTCACACCTGAAGAAGTGGTCTCTTACACCACTTTGTTTAAATAATTCCGCGATGTCTTCGCTTGGAGCTACGAGGAAATTCCAGGGATCGACCCTTCAATCGTCGTGCATGAAATCAAGACTTACCCTGGCGCAAAACCTATTCGACAAAAACTCCGCCCAGTTCATCCCAAGAAAATCACAGCTATAAAGGCAGAAGTTGAAAAACTTCTAAAATCTGGCTTTATCTACCCAGTCCCTTTGACATAATGGGTCTCCAACCTTGTTCCGGTTGCCAAAAAACAAGGGACCATCCGTGTTTGTGTTGACTATCGAGATCTCAACAAAGCTTGTCCCAAGGACAACTACCCCACGCCCTTCATCGACCAAATCATCGATAATTACGTAGGGAGCGTAATCTTCTCTTTCATGGATGGATTTTCTGGGTATAACCAAATTGAAATCTTACCTGCTGATCAACATAAGACAACCTTTATCTGCCCCTGGGGTACTTTCGCCTATAGAAAGCTACCTTTTGGCCTTAAAAATGCTGGTGCTACTTTCCAGCGGGCCATGTTGTACGCTTTCCATGACATCAAGCATATCGCAGAGCCTTACCTCGACGATTTACCCACCCACTCATCAAATCGATCTGATCACATTGATCACTTACGGGCAATTTTTCTTCGATGTTGGTTCTACCGTATTCGTCTGAACCCACATAAGTGCATTTTTGTTGTCGAATCCGGTCGACTCCTCGGTTTCATTGTCTTCAAAGAAGGGATCAAGGTGGATCCCTTAAAGATTAAGGCCATTCTAGCCTTACCCCCGCCTACCAATTTAACCCAACTCCAAAGTTTGCAAGGCAAAGCAAAATTCCTTCGTCGTTTCATCTGCAACTATGCTGAGATCACTAAAGGATTTATGCAGTTACTGCAAAAGAACACCCCTTTCATTTGGGATGACACCGCCCAATGGTCGTTCGATGCTCTCAAGTACGCTTTGACCCACACACCTTTGTTACATCCCCCAAAATATACAAAGGATTACATCCTTTACTTGGCCACCTCCACTTCCACTATTGCAATGGTGTTAGTTCAGGAGGATCCCAACGGTGAAGAACATGTGATTTATTACCTGAGAAAGAGTCTATCTGGACCCAAACTCCGATATTCACATGTCGAGAAACTGGCTCTAGCAGCCGTCATTGCTGTCCATAGATTCCGCCATTACATCTTATTATGCACCACCACGGTGATCGCGGACTCCAACCCCATGTACCACGTCTTGACACGTCAAGTACTTGGGGGAAAATATTCTAAATGGATCGTTATCCTTCAGGAATTCGATCTTGAATTTACGAAGGCCAAAGACAAAAAATCCCTAGTGTTTGCAGAGCTTATCTGTGCTCTCCCTCATGCCGATGAAGACATCAAACCTAGAGATTCTCTCCCTGATGAATCTCTCTTCCTCATCAACACCTCTAATCCTTGGTATGGGGACATCCTCCTCTACCTCCAAATCCAACGCTTTGAGCCCAACATTTCTCGTGAAGAGCGTCGATGTATTTGTCACCACTATTGTCGTTATCTTATCATCGACGACACTTTGTATCGCCGTGGGATTGACACCATCCTTCAATGATGTCTGGTTCACGAGGAGGCTGAACACGTTTTGAACGATTGTCACCTTGGCGCCTGTGGTGGTCACCTTTCCGGGATGGCCACAGCCCAAAAAATCCTACGTGCTGGCTACTTTTGGCCCTCGATTTTCAACGATTGTATCGAGGCCATCAAAAAATGCCCACCCTGCCAAATCTTTAACAAGAAGGCACACACCCACCCTACTGCGTTACACCCCATTATCGCCATCGACCCCTTTGCTAAGTGGGGTATCGATTTCATGTAGTGTAAGCCTACCTCAGCTGGGGGGCAAGGTTATATCATCGTCGCTGTCGACTACTTCACCAAATGGATTGAGGCTATGCCTACCTTCCTGAATGATGGTCATACCACAGCTTTGTTCCTTTTCAACCACATCATAACTCGTTTTGGTGTACCACGTACCATTGTCACTGACCATGGTGCACACTTCAAAAACCAGATGATGAGAGAATTACATGTCAAATTGGGTTTTCGCCATGAAAACTCATCCCCTTACTATCCGCAGGCCAACGAACAAGTTGAGGCCATCAACAAAGTCCTAAAAACTATGATCCAACGCATGGTAGGGGCAAACAAGACATCGTGGCACCTACAACTTTTCTCCGCTCTCTGGGCATATTGCACCTCTGTGAAAACCTCAACTGGATTCACACCTTTCCAGTTGGTGTATGGCATTGAAGCCATTCTACCAATCGAGTGTGAGATTCCATCACTCAAACTTAAAGTAGAATTCCTACCCCATACTTCTGTTGAAGAAGAACGATTATTGTATCTATCCAAACTGGACGAAACACGTCGTGATGCTGCTCTCGTTAATGAGGCACATCAGAAATGAATTAAGAGTTAATACGACAAATCCGTCCACCCTCGAACTTTTGCAGAAGGAGACTTAGTCCTCGTTTATGACCAAGCTCACGATAAATTGGGAACAAGTAAGTTAGAACCTCTGTGGCACGGTCCTTACATTGTGAAGCGTGTCCTACACAAAGGCACCTACAAATTAGTAGATCATGATGGAATTTCCCTGGGAGAGCCCCGAAACGGGTTGTACCTTAAAAAGTACTATGCTTAGATTACCCAGCATGGGTACTTTGTACATTATTGTATTGTAGTTTTGGTGTGTCTTTTTCTTTCTCGTGCTCAAGTCTTTACCGTTGCCACTCATGACTGTGCTTGTGTTTTCATGCGTAGATGACATCCTCATTTCCTATCTTTTTCGGGTTTGCGGATGGCGCTAGTCAACATACCCGGAACATTGCTTTGGCAGCATGGGTTATTTACCAATTTGACGAGGTGGTGAGTTCAAGAGGTATTTGCTTAGGACCAGCAACCAACAATATGGTAGAATATCATGTTGTCATCGGACTGTTGACCCAAGCCTCCTCCCTAGGTATCTCTTGTATCATTGTTTACTTAGACTCCCAACTCGTGGTCTATCAACTCAACCGTATCTATGCTATCCATAGTCCTATCCTTCTACGTCTCCACCTACAAGTTCGCCGTATTGAACGAATGTTCGATTACATTGAATATAGACACATTCCGAGAGAACTTAATAGTGTGTCAGATTCATTAGCTAATTACATCATGGATTGGTATCTCGCCCACATATAAGATTTAAGGAAAGGAAAATTGTACATTACATGTAAATTAAAACGCATCACATACATCATCATGTAAAAATCATTTGGCACTGTAAAAAATTGAGACTGCATATATACATATATATGGCATGACTGAAATATTTTGATTACATCAAAAAGTATGTAGAAGAGAAAGATGTTGGGTCTTTACACACATACAACATCGCCTGACAAGGCATACAAAAATACGATCACCAGAGAGACTCTAATTTCCCTACACTACATTGTGCTGCGAGTAACACATCACCGCGCGCACTACGCACCTCAGTAGAGAATTGATATTCTCTGGTACTCCCACAGTGTGCCTCTGCAGATGTAAAGGCACTTCTCCCCTCCGTAGAGGAGGAATTCCCATCATGAGGCCTTGGAGGTTTCTTTCAACCTCCCGGAGACCTATCACTGGTACTGTCGGATCTGCTGCAACCGGAACGCCCCCGCGACGTCCTGGTATCGGTATATCGGCTGGGTGAATTGTTCCCTTGTATGCATGTTGAAAACAATACCTCTGTTAAAAACTCTTCTACATACCCCCAATATATATATATATATATATATATATATACGTTAAAAACTTAAAAAACAAAACTAGACAAGGTGTTTCTCAGTCTCTTACCTGAAGCATCCCAATCTTCCCCTGCGGGTAAAATCAAATCCATACTCCCGAAGAAATCCACCTCAGCGTACGGGAAGTCCTCTATCTAGAGATACTACCGTCTCATCCAAGCAAATAAATCACCAGTGAAACAGAACTTTGCTCCGCTACTAGCCTCAGAGACAGACTAGTCCACCTCTCCAGCCTTGGTTCGTCCACTGGTCGCACCGCTAGTGCTATTTGAGGCTGCATCTGGCAGATGCACTCTAGAAAAAATGAGACCAGAAAAGAGCCATAACCAAACTGTTTCTGTCCCATCCTGCACCATGAAACCTGTTCCTTCACATTTCGAAGGAACCCCGCACTCCAGTTGAATAGTGTTGGTTCCAAACACTGAACACCATAAGCCACCTGCGATCTTGATGCCAGATGCGTGCTAGTACTGCCTGTCACGCTCGTGATGGCAAACAAAATGGACCGGAGGGGTAGCTCTCGAACATCCTTGATAGGGATTCTACCCCCTACCAGTCTTGCCTCCGAGACACAGTGACGTGCCAGATACATGTCCACTTGCTCAAGTATCGCCCTCTGCCTGGAAAAAGATATGGGAACCCCTCTTTTCGAGAGGCCAGTCAAAAAATACATGTCTTCTAACTCAATGGTTAAAAGTTGTGTGCCAATCCGGAATCCTTGCTCTGCAACATCCCATAAGCCGATCATGTGCTCAAGCAATAAAATCTCCTTCTTCATTTTTTGCAATTTGAAGAATTTTAGTAAACCACAAGATCTCAATGTGGCCTGCGTGCGAGAACTCCGTAAGGCAGCTAAGTCATCCATCTCATGTTCTCGTTCTTTCCACTCAATCATGGTCGCCCAAATCACCTACAAAACAAAAGAATAAATAATTTCATTATTTCAACGTTTTGGCAATTTCGACAATTTATAAAAGCAATTTAAAAACATGAAAATCTAATGCCCACATCATTTAAAGAAACCACACCCTCTTTTATAATCACCACACCCTCTCTTAGCCATTCAATGTTCATCACACAACAACAAAACGTTTTAAAATGAAAACGACTTCTTTATGGATGCGTGGGCATATGTGGGGATTTTTCGTGGGTTCTTTGCCAAAAACGACCCATCTAATTAGTTATTGAGGCGTTGTCATATTGGCCATCCCCTTCTAAAACGTTTTTGCAAAAAGAACCCCCTTTTTTCCATCATTTTTAAAAGAGACCAACTTTGATCTTTTTGGGGAAATTTAGGGCTTCATCGTTTAAATTAAATGTTGTTATAAAAATGAATGTTAAACCATGTATTTGAAAGAGGGAGAGATGAAGATCTACTTGGTCCGAACGACAAGAAAAATGGTCAACCGTAGCTCTGGTAACAAGCAAAACAAGATCCGCTGCTGAAATGAGAATCTCCACTAGTCTAAAATCCTTGTGCAAAATGAAATGGTAAATGGAATTTTCATTGTATTTCTATTTATAAATTTCTATTTTTATAAGATATAGTCATTTATGGGTTTCTCTAACAATATAATGGCTTCACTAAACCCCTGGTTTGTAGTTTTGGCATCGCAGGTTTCCTGGCAGTTCTGATGGATCATTTACCTTGTCGCATTTATGAGCATAGTCTTAGTTCGTTCTCGAGATCGAAAATATGAGAACGCAACCGGGTAAACTTTTATCTCTTTTTCGGACCCGTACGGATACACGAACACATGAAAAAGGAACCCCCCTGGAGTCATCTTTAAACTCTTTTCAGACTCTCTAAATATGAAAAGATTGTCAAGTGATCTTGCTTCCTTTCACGCTCATTAAAAGGTTGGAAAGGGTGTCTTTCAAGCGATAGTTTATCTCTTTTTCGGTCTCGTTAGACTACTGTACGAAAAAGGAACTGAGAGAGTTCTCTTTTAAGTGTTTTTCCAAACTCTATAATCCCAAAAAACCTTCGAGTTGTTTGTCTTTGGACTCGTTAAAACACACATCGACAGGCCCATACGGGACCGATCCCTTACTTCTTCCGGTTCGTTAAACAAAGGAAGAGGAACTTATCGAAGGTGAGTTATATCGAGCATGTGTTATCCTCCTCGAGCTCATTAAATCAAAAATAGGTACTTGTCTATCTGGATGGACGAAAAAATTGAAAGGAGCAAGCCAAGCAGTCTCTTGAGAATATTATCCAGCAATTCTTAGAGTCGCCCTTGAACACGACACTTTGTCATTTGCACGCATCATAATCCGCTGAACCTCTGCACTGAGCCAATCCTTTGAGTTCCTTTCACTCCTTTGGGTCACCCGACGCAAGTCATAGTATCCACTGCATAGTTTTGATCCATGTCATGTTTTGCTGTTGTGCCTCAGTGTTCAAGGGAAGTATCCGCCTCTAGAGTCAGCCATCCCAAATATCTTGACTCAAAACCCGTGTCAGACCATGTCCATTTGATCTATCAATTACATCTCTATGTCCGTTTTGTGTCTTTGATGGCGGATACATCAAGGCCCTCCCTTGACGAGTCTATTCCTGTCGACTTCAACACATTATCCGGGAATCAGGCTTAGAAACCAGTTAGTACTTTGGGACCTGCATGCCTCAATGGCAGGCCTCCTCACATTCAACAGTAGGTTTACCTCATTGACCTCTGATCAGATGATTCCATGGATGTTCAACCTCAGCTCATCTATTCACATTCACTAGAATGTACTAGGGTGCCTTGGGAATCATTGACATTAATGGTGATCTCCCTCGCACTTGTTAACGGTTCACACCATTGGCCGGTAATCAAGTGGTTTCTGCCATGTTCGACATCATGACATCTATTCACATGGTTAGATTTGTACCATATTGGGATTGGTAAGAAGACGCTGGGTTGAGTGACCACTTTGATATATGCTTTGCCCAGGTTGCGAAGGAGTTTCTATTAGACAAATAACACATACACTATTACATAGAGCCACTTTGTATTGGTCGTGGCTATGTCTTGTCATCTCGAAGATCCACTGTGTATTTTTCGTGGCTACGATCAGTCTGAGTCGAGTATCGATCCACATTGTATCTTCGGTGGCTATACCTTCTTATCAATACAATTATGGATCCGCAGTGTATTTTATGGTGGCCATATCTTGCAAGTCTTGATCACCCAAGCATAGGTATGCCTGCCTTGGGTTTTGAAACATGTCATAATATTTGTTGGATGTTTGTGTGCAGCTTCCGTCAGGTTCTCCGAGTCTATACCCTTGCTTGAAAGTCTACAAAGCATTTCAGTTATCAGTTCTCATCTTCTACCTTCATGCTTTGGGGGGCATTCTGTTACACGTCAATATTACTCAACATGATAAGTGTCGCATGTTCCTCTCGACTGTCGTAAGTGTCACATGTTCCTTGCAACTTTTGCAAGTGTCACAGGTTGTTCACAAGTGTCACAAATGTTGTTCAAGCGTACTTCCATAATAACGACACTAAGGAGGCACATAAGACATCTCATACACTTGATTTGGAGGAGGCGAAATGGTTAACTGAAGTCAAGGAACTCTTATCACCTGAAAGGAGCCCTTAAAACAGGGTTTTGAAGGAGAGTGCTCCCCTATGGCATCCTTAGGAGCGTTGGCGCTCCCCCACAAACTATTGTGGAGCGTTATAACGACAAACCACTTATCTGAGAGAGTTCTGCCCATCTTTATATCGCCGACGCTCCCCTTGAGCCTCCTAGGGAGCGTTATAGTGCCCTGATGCCCCTTTTGAGGGAGCGCTATGTAATTTGAGGCAGTGGTTGGCCCGTTGAGGAAAATAAGGGGAGGATCTTTCGAGTTTAGAAGGCAGTTGCACTCGAATTCTTGATTCCATCAGGAGATCCCCGATCCAAGGAGAAATTTTTTCAACTTGGTCTAAAGATAACTCAAGGGGTTAATCTTTTTTTAACATATATAAGCAGGCTCTATGATGGTGAAAAATGGGAAGAATTGCTAGCATGAAACCTATGATCTCGTAGGAAACACACAACCAGTCAAAGGAGAGTGATCAGTGAAGCTGCTATCATCCAGGTTGTGGATCTTTCGAGCAAGGGTTAGACAAAGGGGACTTGACAAAGCTTTCACATTCGCATCTACGATTGTAAGTACTGCTATCGTTATTCTCATTAATATGACACACTTGGCCTGTTTCTTTCTAGTTTGTGTCTGATCTTACATGAACTTATCATTGATAGATAGATCTGTTTTCAAGCTAATATCAATAGAGTAGGAAGTGGTCATACTTTTTTTGTCTACAGGGCTCAACGAGGAGCGAAAGATTGGATCTCAACTCGGAGCGTGCAGGGACAAATGTTGATAAAAAGGTACCTCTATTCTCCTTCCTCGTCATGCATTAGTTTGTATAGATTTGAAAGGAATTCAGTGTCCACGTTAAGCACTTTTTGTCTTAGAGTTAAGGGTCTAGCTCTTTGAGGCAATCTACCTATCCGCAGGGAGATTTTCATACAACAAGGACATCGATGGTTCATTACAATCCAAAAGAAAGAAATTATAAAAATTTCTTTTCAAACAGACAACAAGAATTCTATACTAATTTCCACATCTAACTATAAGGTCCCATAATCCAATCAACTTCTTACGCAACACTTAAAGAATTCAAACTACCTTTAGGAATCTTTTATAAGGAAAGAGAATCCACTTAATAATCAATTAAAAAGACATGAAGGTTGCATTGCATATCTTTTTAAAGAATCCAAAATCAAACTTAATAAGCATGAAGGTAAGGATTCATTAACCAATTAATCATAATTTCTTCATGTGCAAGAATCATCTATTTTACTTATTCCATGATTCAACAATAATTAAGTGAAAAAAGGGTAAGATAATTAAAACCAAAGGATTGATAAGATACAAGAACCATAGTAAGATCCATGTAAAATTTTATGCGTCCAACATTTGTACTCACCTAAGTCAGATTCAATCAAGTCAAGCATTATTTATTAATTACTTCAAGTTATTGTAACCATTATAATCCTTATGTAGCGCAACTATAAACTTAAAGGATGTATCTTGATTAAATGGTACAATAAGAATTTAATGCTAAAATGAATTAAAACTGGGGCAACAGAAGGTTACTACCACAGACCCAAAATAAGGTAATCGCTATCGGAGAGGTCTTTTTCATTCATTGGAATAAACACAACACTAGAAGAAACAAAAAAACGTTGGAGGGAAATCGCTACAGGAGAGGGGCACATTCAAATTGTTGGAGGAAATAAATCGCTGAAAAAAAAAAACACAAAAACGTCGGAGGGAAATCACTACAGGAGAGGGGCGCATTCAATCGTTGGAAGAAACACAAGACAATGGAGGGAATCACTAGAGGAGAGGGGCGCATTCAATCGTTGGCAGAAACAAAGAAACACTGGAGAGAATCACTACAAGAGAGGGGTGCATTCAATCGTTGGAAGAAACATAGAAACACTGGAGGGAATCACTACTGGAGAGGGGTGTTGGAAGATTGGTTGTTGTCATTGATGTCAACCCTAGTCATGGGTTTTGGACCACAAGATTGATGAAGTTATTTGGACATGAAGGAAAATGCACATGTAGATACAACACCCATGGATGGATAGTATACATCATGCTCT